>BGPR01008064.1:36316-66451 GCA_013235015.1 Araneus ventricosus | reverse complement strand
TGGTCTCATTGAGACAGATACACATTTAAGGAGATGAAAGAAGGGAACTCATGTTCACTCTGCGTAATTCTAACATAAAGTGCCAAACTTTTCTGAGCACAAGGCACGGTTAGATATTTTAGAGTATGAGCACCTGCAAATTGAGGTCCAACTATTATATAAATATACTGATGAGTTTGTAGTACTTGATGAGTGCATGGTATCCTATGTCTAACATAATCTCAATGTCATCAAGAAAATAAAACTATTTCAATGTGAGACAGCGAGTCGTCTCATCATTGCCTTTCGAGATAAGCACACTCTCATTTATATTATATATAAGTTAAGAAAATATTTACTCCTGATAAGCTTGTGTGAATTAGATTTTGCACAGAGGGACTGGATTAGGGCTTATTTACCCCTACAGTACTTCAAGTCGGCCAATACGGAACCTGCATACCACGTTTCATCAAAATTGGTCGAACCATTCGGACGTGAAGCTAGATTAAACATGTATACATAAGGTATGTCCCACCGAAATCAAGCCACCGAGATTGTGTGCAGTAACTGGACACGAAACAAACCAATAAGAAAGAAACAAATATATTAAGAATGTTTATGTAAAGATGCATATTTACAAGGAGTAACTCACTCCCCGCTCCATCTGAGCAGGAAAAAAATCGAATATGTTAAAAAGGAGGAGAAAAAGTGTAACGCCGAAATAAGGCCACTAATGTTAATAGCCAATATATCCACCATGCTTATATATAACTTGGAATACACGATGTGGCATAACATTTACCAATCCCAGGAGGAGAGTAACATCAATGTTATCCCAGGCTTCAATGATGGCAACCTTCAATTCTGCCACAGACTGAAACTGTCTGCCATTGGCATATACAGCCCTACTGAGGATACCCCAACATTTTCTTGGGGATTGAGGTCAGGGGAAAGGGCAGGCCATTCCATGACATTCATCTCATTCCCAGGAGGATTTTGTAACGTAAATGGAGGTGTTGTTCAGCTGGAAAGTCCAACTTGGGCCAACACTTCTCTCTGCAAATGGCAATAAATGTGTTTCTAGCATTTATTGGTAAACGGTAGCCTTCATGCGGTCAGAGGGAAAAGCCAGGTTAAGTTTACAACCGCAGCCGAAGCCTCCCCACACAATTAATGAGCCTCCGCCTTGCTGTCTTTTGGAGAAGATTTCCTCTTCTTTCTTCATTCATGCCAATACAACAAAATGTCCATCCAAATTAAAATTTTTCTCATCTGAGAATATAACACGATGCCACTGGTCCTTCTAGGTTTGATGTTATTTGGCCCAATCTACTCTCCTTTGCTTGTGGATAGCGTTCAACATGGGCTACTGTTTCCTTTTTTTATATCGCAAGTTGTTTGTACGCTTTATAATCCGTGGCAGGGTTGATTTTGTCACAGGGATGTTATCCTCTTTGGCCAATTGTCTGAGGGAAATACCACCTCGTGAAAGACGACGCACAACATCTCTGTCCTACCTGGAATTCATTTTTCTGCATGTACACTTCCTTTTTTTATACCCGTACGCATTGCCCTGATTCTCAAAACTGTCTATTACAGTTTTAAATCGTTTGATTTGCTTCGATATTTGTCTATGTGAAAGACCTTATTCATTAAAAGCTGTTATCTGGCCTTTCTCGAACTCTGATAGCTGGGTTCCCTTACCATTGCAATACTGCAGGAGAAATAGAAAATACAATGTCCTGAAGTCTGCACCAAGTTCTACTGGCATAGAACAGATGCTTGACAAATTCTTGATCTCATAAACCTGTTTACCTGTAGCAGCTCGAATGTCGGGAGTTTCCCATAACACTAATAGGGGTGGTGGCTTTATTTCGGCGAGACAATTTCTTTCCTCTTTTTTTATAAATTCGATTTCCTTTCCTGCCCTGGTGGAACGGGGGAACTTTAAAGTGAAGAATAGTTCGAAATGGAGAACAAGCCATTTTGCGAATGTATTACATATGTGAACGTAAATAATAAATCTTAAAAACTTCTGAACTTTCAAACGTACAAATTAGAAATTTCTATACATTGAGTAGAACAACAGTAGCAACGAAACAATCCAATAAAATAAAATCGATATCTATTGCGTACTGCGTCCACTCAAGGAATAATTTAAAATAAGCACTGATATTTGAATATCGATAGTTCCTTTTCTTGTCCGAATATTTTTAAGAAAGTTTGTTTTCTTTCTTGCAATAGGTCACACCACGCACTATGAAAAATATCTTGCAAGTGGAAGGTCACGTTGCCATAGAAAAGCCTCGCCTTACTGGTTTTCAAGGGTTTTTAACCCCTACCCCTCGATTCCCTTGTTACCTCACAGTCCAGAACACGGAATGGCGTTTTCCAAAGGAAACAATATCGGGATTCAACTGTGCCAGCTTTGTAAATAGGTCAAATTATCGTTATAGACAGGTGAATATAAAAATTGATTATCGCTGTATCCAAGTTCATAATACAAGAAGTGAAGAGGCATCCCACTTTAAAAAAAATATCGACCCAAGAAATTATCGTTATAAGCAGGTTTATAGATATAGACAGTATCGTTATACACAAGCTTCACTACATAAGGAAAACAATTATACTTTTCCGCTATCTCCAGACGCCATTCATAAGAGTTGGAGTTAGGAGAATGAAAGAAGGCGGGAGAAGTTGAAACTGATGAAACATATCGTATTGCTAAAATTCCTGTCTCAAATAACTTACACAGAAGGGAGGGGAGGGACTGCCATAGGGACATTCCAAATATTTTCTGTGTTTTGTCTCGTTTTAGCACATCCCCATGTGGTGGCAAAGACAAAAACCCCTCAGTTCTATCTAAGAGCTGATGACAGCTGCATCGCAAAAGGGGATATCCCTCTACTAACAAGGAGACACAGATTACATCCTATCAATCGAGATCTTATGCAGGATCTATGCCTCCTATTAAGCGAGGTACATTGATTCAAATTCGGATTGATCGCCACTATTTTAATTAATATCAATGACGCATTTTTAATTTTGGCAAAGTTCTTTTAGTAATTAACCAATGTTGCTGTCACAATAAAATGTTAAATATATAAATGTAGTCCATTTAGTTACTGAGCTATAGACACAATCTACATGATTACATTCTGGTAAGCTTTGAGATCAGCTGAATATTTTGAACGCCTTTGAATGTTGTTTTTGGCAGTTTATGAAAAAAACAATTAGGGGAAACTAGGGATACTTGACCCTACGTGATTTTTTCAGAATGTGGGATAATTGGTAATTTTTTGTGTGCCATTTTTATTTTACCTTTGGTCATATGGTCTATTGGAGGGGCTTTTCATTCCAACCTGAAAAGCCATTGTAATGGTGTGTAGGTAAATATATTTTAGGGGATTCAAAAGTAAATTTTCACTTTTTCATTCCTCAGTGGATAGGAAGTTTACTATTGAATATATGATGAATTAAAATGTTTCAGAGTTTTAAGCATACTTCTAGCATTAATTTGATATACGAGGCTATGCGGAATCTTAATTCTAAGTGTTTTAAATTTTATATTATTTATTAGTCAAGTTAGGGATACTTGACGTAAAAAGTTAGGGATACTTGACCCTAAAAAGTTAGGGATACTTGACCCTATCAAAAGCTGTTGCAGCTCCGATGTCGTAGTCGACCGAAGCATATTTTGTGGTTGGCATCAGTTTTCTGTTGAGTGGAGTTTGTTGTCAAAATGACAACTCAAATTTAGAGAATAATTATTTAAAAATTGTTTGCTAGCAATTATTTACTGAATAAAATTTCTTTTTAATATGATAATTTTAAATAATGCAAATAATTATTTTAATTAAAATTTAGAAAAGAATTGAAATTTAATAAAACTATTTTTTCTCGCCTGAAAGAAAGTTTGTTTAATTTATTATTTGAATAAAAAGTCTTTTGCTCGAACTATTTGTCATCGTTTGGTTTTATTTAAAGTTTCTCCATTTCTATTGAGTTTGTCTTTGTTCCTGGATTTGAATTTTCTGTTAAAATATATTTTTATTCTTTTGCTTTTATTTTTCTTTAAATATTAGAAGAACCAAGTAAGTCTATTAAGCTTTTCTATTTTTAGCTTGTACAACTGTTTTCAGATCCTTTTTCACATTTTAATGCTACTCTTTTTTTTTTTACTTTTAAAAAACCGGCAATTCTTTAACGCTGCTAGGTTCCCAGTTCCATTGCTGTAATTTTTATCATTTAATTAAATCAATATTTTAATTCTTTATTAAATGTTTAACAAATTTAACCTAATAACTATATTTAATTTAATGCCTAGACTAATTTAATTTAGTAACTAGATTTTATTAAAAGCAACTGCGTTTTATAGTTTCCATATTATTTTTTTATTAGTTTCATTAATATTTTTCGATAATAAATAACTTTTGTAATTCAGAAGTATTAACCTAAAATCTGAATTTCGTTTGCATACAGATTATCAAAAGAATTTGAATACTCTTTGCATGTAGGGTCAAGTATCCCTAGCTTAGGGTCAAGTATCCGTAAAGTTAGGGATAGTTGACCCGAGACGATTTCAAAAAATATATTTATTTTATGATAAAATGAGATATCATTTTAGCATAAGAACATTTATCCTTTTTAATTAACATTTATTCTTCTTTCCATGATGATAAATATTCAAATATTCGAGAAATATAAGAAAAAGTAAAAGCAGGGTCAAGTATAACTAGTTTCCCCTAATAGTAAAAATAATGACAGAATAGTAGAATGAAAATACTCTATCCTTTCTCAACATTTATTTTCGTTATTCTAAAGGAAATTTGCATCTATCTTATTTGCGAAGAAAAAAGTCAATTTTCTTCATCGAAAAAGGTTTTTCCAGATGCTTATCAACCAAAAATGGTCTGTCCTCCAGGTTTTTTTACCAGCTCTTTTATTTTTTTACATTCTTCACTGTCCGTGATTTCCTTGACGTAGACACCAAACTTCTTCTGAAATATGAATTCGGAATGTGTAAATAACAGTTTATAACTATATATGCTCTAAAACAGTTTTCCGTGGGAATAAATTTTTCGCAAATTACCATGCAGAGAAACCTATCTACAACGGTAACACTTCGAAAATTGGCCGCTGTATAGGAGTTCACGTTTGGAAGTGTAAAATATATATTTAAAGAAACTATAATTCTTTATTTCTGATAAAGAAAATTTTAAGATTCATCTAAAAATAGTACTTTATTCGAAAATTCCTTATTATTTTTTGTTGAAAAAATATAAAATTGGTATTTGCTTGGATCTTTCAACTTTAACGGTGGTAAATGTTTTTAATATTTTTATTGTTTTTAATTGGGAAGATAAATTCCGTATTGTTTTGACCCCTAGTTCTTTAGGAACAGTCACTAACGTCATCCATTTTCACTAAAGTCTATTGAGCTAAATATTACATTTGCTGATGGTCGCCACCCATATGTGTCGCTTCTTTGTTAGTGTCCAAATACAGGTGTTAAAAGTACAAATGAACTCTTGAATGGCCAAAACCTGTAAAGGCCAAATTTCGCTTTTCTCTTCACATTGTGAAAAGAGCCGTGCTGTTTTTGAGTATACGAATTTCTTGTTCTTCCGAAGTTCAAGGTCAAAAAGACGAAAGAATCGTTTATAAATTATCTTGAAAGGAACAAGAACCTCGCAGCTTAGAGGAGTTTCAGTGGCCGTTATTAGAGTTTATTTTGTAGGCCAAAAATTCCGTTCAGACCGTTGGGATTTCATTTTTACTTCATAAATATTGATTTCAATTGTTTAATATTCCACTATCGGCATCATTTTTCTCATTTACTGCGTTCTTTTCGAAGTAGATCAACGATTTTGTTTTAATTTGCTTTCTTTAAATTAATGATTTAGTTTTTTTGGAGCATACTTTATTCTTTTTATAAAATATATAATAAAAATGCATATGAATCTCTGCCACTGAATTTTCATTTCCTGTAAATGCTTAGCACATAATAAGATGTTTATTTTTAAAACGTTTGTGTACTCTGAGGAAGGTCACAAAAAAATCTGGAAACTCTATTGTGAAAAAATTTTTACAAGGGAAAAGTGATCTTTAAGACTATAAAAAGCCAAAATTATTAATTATATTTAGACAATAAATTAACTTAATACACAGTGGGAGTAATATACTTACTATTAAATCGTCTACTTCCTTGCAAAGTTCTGAGAAAAGATCCATACAAATTTCCTGAAATGAATGAAATCTAATGTCTGTAAATAAGTAAATAGTAAAATAGTGAATTAAAATTGAATTTATTGTCGTCTCAATCAATGAATATCATTTATCTTTGAATTTGAATATATTGAGATGAGAAACATAAATAAAGAATTTTCATATATGTTTCAGACTTTTCAGGGATGTTTCGTTATTATTAATGACGTCATCTGCCACTTTGCTTGAATTAGGAAAATTCGAACAAACACAAAGCACAGCTATTTTCTGTTGTAAATAAACACGTGTAAGGTTATAAGTTTCCTACACAAATCTTCCTCAGTGATAGAAAAAGCCGAAAAAATAATGCTTGGCAGAGGTAGTAGTTAGTCGAAAACGTCATGCAATAGACCGTACCCTGATTCCCTCATCCCCTGTGAAATATTTTGGAAATAATCATATTTCAATATTATATCACTATTCCGTGTTAAGACAACATTATAAATTTGGGAATGCATGTGCTTTCATTTCCAAATTTATGTACCTTGTCATTTTCTTAGAATATCAATCAAAAAAGCAAAACTATGAGTCAAGGTTGACAGAACTTTTCCACTGTGCTTCGCATCCATTGATCGTTTTCTTCCGAAAAAATGCAATTTAATTCATAAAGAGAGTATTCAAATTTTTATCCAATGAAATACAGAGACCGTCTTAAGTCTGAGTAGGTTACCGCTTGTGAAAGGTAAGTAAATAAAATTTTAATACTTTTATTAAACAAATTCATTAATTTAAGCATACAAAGTTCTTAACAATTTATATTTGCAATGCTTTTGTTTGACATAAAAGGCTGGTGATTGTCCAAGAATGCTTTGAAATGCGTAGGTTCAGGAAATTAATATTTTATAGTTTTCAAACAGAAATATTGCTGCTGTGTTAAGCACAATTGGATTTTCCATATTCCTTTAGATAAAAGACAAGAATGTTGATAAAACTGAGCATATTAGAACCTGAGGTTGCTGAATGCTTTATCTTGTGCATTATAGTCGAACAAATTTGGAAACAGTCCAATGAAAGACAATTTTTAGGTCTCGATGGTCTAACGATAAATTCAATCGTTACTGTATCTTGCAAGAATCGTTTTCTAAGTCTACCTGAGCAAAATATATATAAAAAAAATTGAAACTGGTGTAGTTACTGACTTATACTTTGGCAACAGGAAGAAAAATTTGAACTTCCACGTCCATACGACTGCTTTCACGTTCAAGGTCAGGAGGTAGGAGGCCACAATGTGCTTTTCACCTTAAATCCAAACTCAAAAAAAGTGACCCGTTGAATTGGTATAGATAATAAGACTTTTGGATCAGGCGGGAATGGTGATCTATGAACTATACAAAGGTGTATAGTTTGCAGATTAGAGAAGTATTTGGTTAAGCGGAGAGAACAAAGAACTAGATATTATCAATTCAACATTCATTGAAAGACATATTTTTATTTTACAGGAACACGTTTACTGACCTCAAGGCCAGATTACGAAATGAACGAAGGAGGCAACAACCTGGGTCCCTGCAACTTTGGGGACTTCGAAATTTATTTTTGCTCTATTTTTAGAAAAATTTAATTTACTAGGACTGTGTGAGTACTAGAAATTTTTCAAATTGAGTAAAGTTTCTTTAAATCTTAGAACATTATTATAAAAAAAAATTCTTAACAATTATCTTCTACAAGATTCATATTTTGTATTTTTACAAATCTAAAATAAATATGCTGCTATATAATTTTAAAAATGTCCGATCTTTCCATTAAATAAAATTTAAGATTGCGATAAAAATTTTGTAATTTGATTACTGTTATTTAAAAATTTTAATGTTAAATCTTCTTTATACTCGAGATACTGAAAGCACTCGAATGTAACTTGCTATTAAATGTTTTGTTTATTCAGCTTGCCAAAATTTGCTTCTCAAAACCGCTTGCATATAGATTAAATAAGAAACAATAAAAAAATTACTTTTATAAGTTGGGGAAAGGTGGGGACGTGGCCTTGAGACTGTGATTATCTAAGGATCCGCAGAAATCTTCATCCGGGCCTGACTGCCCTAGAAGAGTGAAGGCATTGTTCCAGAGTTTTACGATTATTGTTCAATGCTCTATATTGGGCAGTACGGTAACAGTATTGTAGAACACCCATAGCTACTTGAAAAGTGCGGGATAACACCGGTTGGATAACGCATTCAATACGAAGAATTTTCTGCAGGTGATGCAATCTTGTTCAATATACGAAACAATATGTTCGTTCCTAAAAGGATGGATTCTTACTGAAGTTTGAAAAAGCTCTGGCACGTCGAAACAGGCTTTCTGATCATTACTTTCTTGATCACCGCATAAAAAGACTGTAGTGACTTCTTCTTTCGCCTTTTGCAACCAACTGGACTATCTTAACAGTAAAACTTCAGCACTAAATTCTCCTAAAAGATTTTCAAAAGAGATGCATAAACAGGAAAGGTTTTCTGTGCTTATTCCAATGACTCCAATAATTTCTTTCTAAATTACTGTATCCCATTCCCAGCATTCATAATCACTGTGAGAGAATATATCTCATGCTAAGAGTAATTCGACAACTTTTTTCACTGTGCAATATTATTATTTTTATTCGACCAATAAAGGCTTTCCAAATTAATTACATAAATCATAATTAGCTCCGTGGGTTCATATAATGAACTGTACAGTAAATTAATAAAAAGAATGTATATTATGAATTTGCGAAAATATATTAGAAGAAATTATTATTAATAAAAGACCCCTTTTCACTTTTGAATCCATTTCAGTTTTAAAAATTGCTGTGCTTTTATATAAACCTTATAATTTGATTACCTAACATTCATCTTATTTTATGGATTATAAATAATATAACTTTTTTGGCTATGTATATATAATTTGATAATTTAAAAGAAATTTATTTAGCTGGTATCAATATTAGGAATGATACTGACCATACCGCGTTCGCCTCCTATGGCGGCCAACTCGTTGAATCCCTTTTTCTGAAAGAAATGGAACAAGTAAGTAAGCATACCGTACCTACAGAAAGTATCTTAAATTAACTGAAAATGTAGGAGAAAAATGTGTTTCATTGAACAAAAATTATCCATATTTTAGTAAAGCAGCAACATTTCTCATTTGGCCAGGAAAAATAGCACTTTGCCTCCAATTATTTCGCAGGAAGCTGGAAACTGTTTCAATCTCTTTATTTACATGTGAAAAGAGTTATTTGAAATTTTGTCCAATTTTTAGATGGTTTTTCAGGTGGGGGGTCCCGAAATCCCCCAAATTTCCGGCCATTTTTCCGTTTTTCGACCTTAACTCACAAATGACACATTTCTCAAACTTTCTGATGATACAAAAGTTAAAGTGCATAAAATTCTGCGTCTAATGGTACCTCATTTTTGAACTTAATTAAAGTTGTTTGGGCAGAATGCGAGTTCAAAAAACGTCACTTTTTAGCATTTTTTGCAAAAGTTGCATATTTTGGATTTTTGACCTCATTTTTTAAATGTAAAATGCTTTATATGTAAAATACTACTATTTCAAATATGGGATAGTATCAAATATTAGTCCTGACTATATCTTTCAACATTCTTACAACGATATTCACCAAACTGCTCAATTTCTCTTACCAGCTTGCGAACGAATTTTCTCCCTAATAAAGTACCAACCTCAGCAACTCAATGAACTTGGAAATAACAATTAATTTTATTATGAACATATGTTATTTATTAAAAGTATAAAATATTGAGTACAGAGTAAGAAAAAGGTTTTCAGTTTACAAAGTAGCAGTTTTTAGGAAGAAAAATCCTACACCTATCCCTATCCTAATCCTAATCCTACCATAAATTCTACC
The DNA here is from genome assembly GCA_013235015.1 of Araneus ventricosus. NCBI lineage: Eukaryota > Metazoa > Arthropoda > Arachnida > Araneae > Araneidae > Araneus > Araneus ventricosus. The sequence goes on along the minus strand of BGPR01008064.1, from coordinate 56,373 downwards.
CTATTACACTTGGCACATTTTGGAGAGGTGACGTACAAAAACTGCTCTTGTTCAAAGTTGTTGTCAGTATCTTCATCCAAATGTACATAAACAGCTTCATTATCCAGGTTTGGCCTTTTTTTTTTTTGGCCTTTTCTGGTAGATTGGTGCACAAAGCACCTATGCAGTTGAAGTAAATCGGAGAATATTTCATTCTTTTCTTCTTACACACACACACAATCACAAGCATTCCTACATCCATTTTTCAGGCAATAATGTTAAGCAGTTCTTGTGGGATTTGTACGGCTCCTGATGTGACCGGGAGCAACCCATGCTTTGTTGCCTTCCAACCCCATTTAATCGTGTCTAGCACATGACCAGTCCACAAATTAACCTGGAGAAATTACCTCCATGAATGTAGTCGAACAGCTTCTTCAGTACGAGGTAGAGTAGCTAAGTTGAAATTATTTTCTACTAGGTATTTGGTAATTATTGTGAAGCGAATCTTATCTCGATAATTTGATTGAATACAGGATCGATACAAAGGAACAATGATTTTTTCATCAGCAGTATCTGCTTCAAAAGCAGCAGCATGGTGGTTTTTAAATAATTTGGCAGAATTTTCTATCCCTGCATCATCATCAAGAAAAATGGCGAATTTCATTTTCACTTGTCTGAAAATGGACGACGTCGAGTCGCAACCACTGAAATCGTGTAGAAATAATATATCTTGTCTTTCACTTTCTTTGACATTTTGAAGTGTGTTCGAGAATAGAAGGGAGTCTTTGTTTTCCTTTTCCAGGCTTTATCAAAGACAATCGATTACTATCAGGAGCTAAATCAGTGAGGATATTTAGAAGCTCTATGACTTCTACTATAATCTCACAATAAGATTGGCGATCATCTTCCACAAGCGATTGTTGCGTCTGTATCCTCTACAACTTGCTCAACAGTGATATTTTCATCAACATATTTTTTAATCAGCATTGAAATTAGACATTTTTCATTGTTTTCATTTGAGAGGATTTTTTCTTTCGGCATAGTCAGTAGCATTTTCTCATCACTCTCAACGTTCGCCGCTACGTACTTGTTTCTTCTACAGATGCGCTCAGCAGATTTCGTACTCTTTTCTTTCTGTTAATCTGGATATAAATCAAATACTACGATTCATCGAGCGCCAAAATGTATTGTTGCCTTATTCCACGTATTTATTAAGGATTAAGAATAACTTCTTTCTCGACTACCATGCCAATCGGTGAAGAAAAATCCATCCACCAATCAAATAAAAGGCAATTCCAATGTTTGACGGAGATTGGACAGATTAAATTTATCGTTGTAAACAGATATGCGAGATTTTCTCATCATTCCTTGTTCAATAAAGATGATGTGTAAGGAACCGATTCAAAATTAAATAGTTTTTGAGTTTGGATTCTGTTTTCCAATGAAATGATAATCTCTTGAAAATGGTGATGGATTTATACGTCACAAAATTCTCCACCTGTACGGAAACTTCAATAATTTTAGGCATTCGCAACCCATTCAGCCAATTTGCAACCGGTAATCCCCCTTCCGTGAGTTAAACCTCCAGTACTTTTCATCAATCTCTGTTCGATGGTGAGTTAGAGGGAGACAGTCTCTCTCTCACAAAATAGGAGGAGGCGCAGTAGCTTAGGGAATCGGCTTGCTTGTAGATGATGTTTTTTTAGTTGGCACATCCTTACCTGTGAATGCCACACCAAATTTATGCTCTGAAAATGGAACCGGTCTGCTAAGAAGCCTTCTAAATGGATCGGATAAGGGTGGATTGAGTCGATGGAGAAAGTGCAGCTTAAGGAACTGACATTCGAAGAGGTTGATCTTAATACGCTCGAATGCTTCTTTTGATGCAGGATTTGATGCTGTAACATTCATATGATGCTTTTCGCATCAGAAAAGCAATGTCAAAAATTCGAAAAAATGCTACTTTTGCAAAAAAAATGCTAACACTTGCCGTTATTTTAATTCACATTGAGCCTAAACTACATTACCTAACTTATAAACCGATGTACCATTCGACGCACAATTTTATGCACTTTTGTATTGGCAAAAGTTTTGCGAGTTTTGTGTCATTTGTGTATTATTGTCGAAAAATGGGAAAATGACCGAATATTTGGGGGATTTCGGAACCCCCCACCTGAAGCACCGTCTGAAAATCGGAGCAAACTTCAAATAACTCTTTTCACATGTAAATAAAGGGAATAAAACCGTTTCCAGCTTTCCACGAATTAATTGTAAGTACGGCCAATTTTTGGTCTTAGTTTTCTGGCTTATATAATATGAACTGTAAAAGATGAAATTAAAAATTGAAAAAAAATTATATTGAATTAATAATAAAATTATCTATATAAATATTTCTCTTCTGCGGCCCCTAGGAAACGCGTTATTTAGCTATAGGATTTGGCAACATCTATAGCAATTGATAGATGACATGATTTCATTTTCCAGAAGTGAACAACTACTGCGATGTGGTTTGGGCTTTCTTTTCGACGTGTTAAACCTGAATCTCAACCGTGGTGTTAAATATTTTCGAAACAAAGAAAGAACAAGCGAATTTAACGTGCAAATAAATCAATCGAAGAACATTTTGAACGGCGTTCGGAAAGAAGGAAAATAATATGCTTCAACACGCACAATCTGCTGGTCGGTCTTAAAAACATGGTGCGGTGGAATTTGATTTGATCGATTATTTGCTAAACGTGGAAATCCTGAATCTTTTTAATTAACTTTTTGTAACCGTTTTAACGGTTAGTTCGTTAATGGAGGGCGTGGCGACGAGACCGTAACGCGTTCTTTTTTCATACCATTTTCCTTGTTTGTTTCATTTGATTGCTGAATTTTTCTTCTAAATGCTTACAAACAAAGAGGGAAAAATTACCTTTTTGAAGGCCAATAAATTTAGTCTGTGCTGACGTAAGTTAAAGCATCGGAATCAAATCTATATGTATTAATATCAACCATATATAAAAAGTCATATTTTAATATTCAATAAGAAAATTAACAGACATATTTATAATGCAATGCAAAAGCTTAAATTTTTTAATTATACTAAATATAAAATATATTTTAGAAAATAAAAATACTAAACCGTATAATACCAAAAATTAAAATACTAGATATATACTAAGAGCATATGGAAAATGAGAACATTATATGAAATCTGCTACAAAAAAAGACAATCCCGAAATTTGGACTTTTCAACAATTAAATAGGTTGTTCAGCTTTCGATGAGCTAATAGACGGTTAAGTCGATTTTTTTGTACAAACCAACCCAGTTATTTTTGATGAAAAACAGAAAGTTTAATAAACCCTAAAAATTAAAAAAATTAGAAGAATGATATCATACTTAACCCTAAAATTAATATATATAAAAACTTTTGAACGAAGTGTGGTTTTGCGTTCTAGGGGTCAGATCGGTGAAGATCTGCAGAAATTTTCCGGAAGTCATGTCATGAAAACTATTGCAATAGGTAGACTTCCTATAAGGAATCTTCCTAAAAGGGTATGTTTAATTTACTTGCATTTGACAAATATGTCGGCAAATACAATTCTGTGAATAAGTTTCTTTTAGAATTTCACATAATTTAAGGTTCCGATAGGTTCTTTATGCATTAATACGACTTTATATCTACGGCTTTTTATCTAGAGACCCTGAGGGAACTAAAACATAAAGTTTTCAGATAGGATATTTTGAAGTTGTTTTCACGTACTTACTCTACATCGAATTAGTGAAAAAATGCGCGTTGAACATTAATGGGATCAGTGCTCTTTCTACCTTCCTTAGAATATGTGACAATTAGAATTGATAGCTTTTCCTGGAGTTGCATACAAGAAAAGTAGATATTTCTACTTATCATTGAAACGAAAATATTAATAATATTTTAAGAAGTGGGCTTATTCCTATGCATTAAATAAACGAGCAGTCTACTTTTAAGTAAGGCTATGTATAAATAAATGTGTCTTACTCTTTCTTCATCCGTCCGGTTACATACGATTTCTCTGTACAATTCAATATACTCTGGAGATCCTCCAACAAAGTGGCCTTCCAAACTAAAGCCTTCCTTTATGCTTTCCCACAATATTTCTTTAGCCTTGACAGCATGTATAAGAAAGGTATTATTAGCATTATAAAATATCAAAATTATTCTGGAATTACAGGGTGATTTAAAAAAACGTTGTCAAACTTTAAAGGTAAGTCAGGCTGTAGTGTTGGGATTCTCGATCTCACTCGCCGGTGGAGAGTGCTGTCTTCCCCCAAGGGTCGGGGATTGCTACACACACAGCGATGGGGTTTTACGAAGCGCACGGCCTCATTCAAGGGCCACAGTCTTCGTTCCTAATGCATAGTAACAATGGCCGAACGGTAGTGAGTTCAACCTGATTAAGTGGATCGGCTGATCCAGTCCAGATGTCAAACCTTCGTCCAGATGAGGGCGGGACTACTGTGTGGTGCTGGGGTTTCTTTTTCTTAATGAGTCGAGTTGCGAACTCGAAGGGTGAAAAAACGCTTCGGAAGGCGCCGCCGAGTGAGGCCAGGATCCCTACGAAAGTTCCAAATGAGGTTAATTTTTACGAGGTTGACCGCGAAGGATCCTGACGTATTTTTCTCTTTGTGATGTTGCAGGCCGCGAAGGGTCGCAGCAATTATTTCCATTGTGCTATTCTAACCGTACTCAGTGTTTGTCCTATCTTCTATGTTATCATCTAAGTAAACTGTTTTGTTGTCATCCCTGGAGCATTGGTAATCCATTCAAAAGAACCAGCAACTCCTTAAAAAGACCCACGATCGCTACACAGGCATACGATATGCATCCGAAATCATATAGGAACATGGGAGCGCAAACGCCATCTGGGGCGGCAGATGGGATTAAACATAAAACCGCGCTGGCCCAAATGCCGATGTGTTTCTGAATATTAATGGTATTGAACTGGAAATTTTATATTAGTTGTCCCATATATCTGGCTTGGAAGTTCTAAAAGAAATATTACGCTATACATTTCGCGCATAAGCAGTAAAAAATTATTTACTACAAACGATTACATCTTGTTTTATTATCAATGCATTTATTTAAAATTTTAATACAATGCTTTTCTGGCTAAATGTCAAATATTTTATAAGTTTCGTATTATTCCAAAGAAAACTCTGCAAGTTATAAACAAAACACATGCGGAAAAATTTGGGATTTTTTAAGGAAACCTTTTATCTTTCCGAATGTTAGTGCTATTTCTACTAAAATGTATGTAAATATTTCGCACGTCTCACAAAAGAATTCATATACAAGTTGCAAACCATTATCAGCTTCCTGTGAACCGGGACTCTTTTCCAATTCATCGGGTTCTGGTCGGTCTCCTAAATGCTCTCTTGACCGAATCCTTAATGTAAATTGTGAGTTTAAACCTATTTTTATAAGGTGAATGTTGGAGGAAAATTCATCCTGCCTTTCGGGAGATATTTGAAAAAATTCGAAATTTGATTCTGTATGCTTCACCTAACCTTAAATTTGGCCAGGCACAAGCTAGTGCACCCAGCTGTTTCAAAGAAAGATGATAATGCGCATTCTTTCGAATACCTCCCTAAATGCCATATGAATTTTCCTTCAAGCTCGACCATATAAAGAATAGGTTTTAACTCACAATTTACATAGAAGTTTCTCCATGAGAGCATATGGGGGACAGACAAGAAATTGATGAATTCTAAAAGGGGTTTTTGATTCATTCCTCTTCACAGAAAGCTGATAATGATCTGCAACTTTTATCAATTATTTTATGAGATGTGCGCAATATTTACATGCATTTTCGTAAAAATAGCACTGACATTCGGGAAGATATAAAGGTTTCTTTCAAAAATCAAAACTTTTCCTCATGTTTCTTGCTTATAACTTGCAGAGTTCCAATGGGATAATACGAAACTTACAAAGTATTTGACATTATGCTAGAAAAGCATTGTATTAAAATTTCAAATAAATGCGTTGATAATAAAAGAAGACAGAAGCATTTGCAGTATATAACATTTTACTGCGCATGCGTGAAAGGTAGCTTAATTTTTTTTTACAGTTTCAAAGCCAGATATATAGGACAGATTATATAGAGTTTCCAGTACAATACCGTTAATATTCAGAAAGATATCAGAATTTTGGCCATCGGTGTTTTATGTTTATTGCCATCTGCTGCACATTGATGGCGTTTGCACACCCATGTTCCTATGTGATTTTGGATGCTTATCTTATGCCTGTCCAAACCTTAAAGTTTAGCCACGTTTTATTTTAAAACACCCTGTATAGTTCATGTGCAATAAGCCAATGAAAATGTTTTTGCAGTCTGGTTAATTGTTAAACATTTGTTTCCTGTTCATACTCTAAAGCTAGTGAATTTACGAATGCCCTCAAATGTACAGTCGCGAAAAAAAAAGTATCCACCAGCATTATTCTGCGATCGTTCGTTGGGTGTTATAAAAAGTTACCTATCTTCAGGATATAACGTATACTAAAAGATTCTAAGGATGAAAATTTCATAAGGGGTCGTCTACATATTTAAAATTGCACTAACTTCAAAATTTTCAATGGCAGCACTCTTTTTGGATGTCATAAATAAATTTCTCATGACAGAATACCCCAGGATATTAATTTTGGTTAGTATATCATTAGTAGATTGGAAGATATTTGACATTTCGTGTTCTAAATAGAAAAGGGGTCGTCTGCACATTTAGATAGAGAAGTTCTCCGGTAGCGTTTAAATGTCGGTAGTAGCATTTTAAATTATTTCGCACTTTAAATGTTATTTTCAAAGTAGTGATTTACAGTTTACAATCGGTAAAACTTGATGCCTAAAAAAATAAATACCTAATATTATTTGTAAAATAATAAAAATACTAAATAAAATAAGAAAAAATAATATAAAATAATAAACATATTATTTATGCCACTTTCATTTATAAAAATTTTAATTTGTGTATAAAAATAGTTAAATGCTTATATATTTAAATTTTATAAAATAAACTGGTGTAATTATTATATTTAGTAATGAAAACGTTTTCAAAATAAATGACGCCTTCTCAAGTGCATCGTTCTACAGCGAAAATAGAAATTTTATGTAACTTCAAAACTCCTCTTACGAATATGCTGAAATTTTGCAAAGGCTTGTCAAATGGCCATCTGCTTCTATCAATGTAAAATTTATAAGTGTTGCTATTCAAAAAATTTTTAACATCATTTTGATGAAATATTTCAAATGCACATTTTTTTTTAAATAATGGCATGGGCCTGAAAAATCCTGAAAAGTGGAGAAAATCGATAGTTTTCTCAGTGGACTCAATTTCTTAAGGGTAATAAATTTTATTTTATCAAAATCAGTCCACAATATTCTGCCGCAGTTCCTTTCAAAGTTGACAAAAACAAATATGTGAAACTACTTCAATATGCAATTTTTAGCTCCAAATCTTCACCATAATCTTCACACATCATCTTGTGGATAAAATGCAGAAGTTCGATGTGTATTCATAACAAAAGGTTATTCAGTTAAGAAAAACAAATTTATGTATTTTCTTTGTTTAGGGTAACATATAGCAAAACTAAGCTAACATATAGCTAAGTTCCAAAACAGTAACAATATTTGTTAGTTCAGAACGTAAGCCAAAAATACAGAAAGTAACAGAAATTAGTCTTTAAGAAAATACTTCGAATATCAAAACCTCCTTATATTTAGAGAATGTCCTGCATGGCGTTTGTCTCATTCTTCCAACTAGATGATACCTAGAAGTGTGTTTATTAGAGAAAGTAGGGCCTAATTCCGATTTTGACCAAAAAACAATCAAAAATCATAAATATTTCTGTTGCCATGAAATTTTGAAAATATATATAAATGTTGGCTATTAGGCAAATGTTAAAGGCAAGGCAGTCCCGAAGAGAAAAATATCAGAATTTTCAGGCTGCTGTAAATCAATCTTTAAGCAACTAAGTGTAAGGAAATTATTCAATTGAATGCTTACAGTTTAACTCCTTCTCCACTGTTATAAGACATTAGTGATAATGGATTCAAATCACGTATTTATTCTGGTGCGGTCCATGTAAATCTCCCATAAGCAATTTAGTGATGTTTCAAACTCGTAGCAGAAGCTGGGTGTTCCTGAAGTCGGTCAACGGATCGTAGGCCCAAGGGCTAGTAGGCCCCGAACTGAACTATCTTATGCGTAAATAAGAAACTTTTATAAATTTAGAAATCTAACCAAATTTATTTCCTATGTTCCCAAGACACAGAAACTTAGCAGAATAATAAGCTTAATAATAAGCTTAGCTAAATAAGTTTCAATAACGGGAAGGTTGATTCGCACACAGACCTTCTGATTTTTCTTCTTCATTGAGAAATCGCACTCACCAAACCATACAAATCTTGTTTATTTACTAGGAGCTTCACTTTATATATGTTTCCAGTGCCTCAAAATCCAAAGTGTAACTCTAACTAGAAGACATTCAAAAAATTTGTGGAACTGAGCCCGAAAACGGTTTCTTCATGACAACACTATTATCTGCATTGCCCAATTCTACGCATATATCAGATTTCTAAATATCATGTAGTGAGCAAGAGTAAAATGCCATGCAAAAAATTTAATGGACCTGAAGATGTTTTGATAGTCGAAGTACTAACTTAAAGCTCTGCTAATTTTTATTACTTTCTGTATTCTCGGCGTGCGTTCTGAATTAACAAATAATATCCCAATTTTCTAGTTTACCCTAAAGAAAGAAAATAAATTTAACCTTCTGCTGTTGCATTTCATCGACAAAATCATTTGTAAAGATTATGAGGATGATTACGAACTTAAAATTTCATATTGAAGTAATTTCACATATTTTTGGCAACTTTGAAAGGAATCTGCGAGGGGAAGTTATGGACCGATTTTGATAAAATAATATTTATTATCCTTAAGAAGATGAGTACTTAATATCTAATGTTATAATAATGAGATCAAGACAAATTTTAAAATTTTAAAAATTAAAGAAAAACAGTCGATTTTCGCCACTTTTCAAGACATTTAAGGCCATAGAAGATATCAATCAATTTAATCAATTTTTTTCCTCGGTTTATTTCTTACCAATTAGCAACTCTTCTGCTGTATAGTGACATGAAAAAAATATGATCTTTTCACCTCAACTTAATATGCATGTAATAGTCTGAAGGACGTTCGGAAAGTAAGTTTCGTCATATTAATTCACAGAGAAGATGTAATACAAAGCGAGAAAACACATTGCCATAACAAAACACGACCTCCGTGCCTGAGTTCAGTCTAGTGTAAATCAGTATGGCAGAAAGACTTGTGCTCAAAACGTGGTCGCAAATGGAAGTCCGTGCTGTCATGCGCTATGAATGGGCGCGTGGGACTAGGAGCGGCAAAATGAAGACCCCTCCACATCCACATCTGCCTTCCTTCACTAAACATTGAGCACGAGCGCCCAACCATGTGACAGGACATGACGTCGTCTCCATAAACGCCCTGCAGGCGTCGTTGGATATCTAAAATACTAGTCCCCCGCACCCATTCATAGCGCATGACAGCACACACTTCCATTTGCGACCACGTTTTGAGCACATGTCTGATTTGCACTAGACTGAACTCGGGCACGATTCTGCTGCTTCTCCGTCTTCTTCGGCACTCAGCGCATGCGTCATTGCTTATCTGATGTCGTTCCTTCTGGCGTGAATTCGGGAAGGTTCGTGCTTTGTTATGGCAATGTGTTTTCTCGCTTTGTATTACATCTTCTATATGAATAAATATGACGAAACTTACTTTCGGAACGTCCGTCGTATAGAATGCCTATCAGTAGAATGTCTCGATTCTTAAAAACAGAGAATTTTAAATGCCTTCGTCTTGACATGAAGAAGACATGTAATGCTTTATTATTTGTTTGACATCATTTGACACCGCTTCAAAATGACATACGTACACAAATAGACTAATGTAGAACAGGGAGTCAATCTGACTAAACTAAATTAAACGTGGTGGCGCAATCCAGAAAAACTACGATTGCATTCATATGCCACTGGAAATAGTGAAAATTCTTTATTACCGATAGAATGATCAATTGATTAATTTGAGCTTTAAAAGATACAGTATGTATTACCTGATCTGAACATTCTGCTTCCATTTGACGCAGTTTCTGAGTGTCATCTAAATATAAAATTCAATGTAATGAAAATCATAACGTGATAATGCGATATCAAAATACTTAGAATCCTCAAACAGTATTAAACTCTAATTATGCTATTCTAATTTTATTCCCGTACCTATTAATTAGTATTTTGATTTGTGAGTAAGCACAATTATCCCCTCAATCAGTTTTTAATAATAAGTTTAAAAGTATAGGTTAGCTTTAGAGCCAAATGACTAGAAATTACTTAATTACATATATATAAATAATATTTGATTTTCCATTTTATTCCATTTTTTGTAATGGTTTAAGTTCGTCACCAAAAAAAAGCCAGCATTAACTGACGATGGAAGCTAGGAATTACTTTTCGCGATAATCAATTAGTCATGTTTTCTTCAATAGCTTTTTAAATAAAAGAAACGCCAGAAAAAAAGTAGCTTGAGTGGAATCGGAATTTCTCTGGATAATCTTGATAAGATTAAAAGAAGAAGGACAGAAGAAACAATGGAGCCTAGTGAAGCTACAGGTTTTGTGATTATATGAATGACTCGTGCGTAAGCGTGCAATATGTTTGATGGAAAAAAAACTATTAATCAATCACTAGGTCTTAATCTGCACCTTCCTTCTTTTTATTTCGTGAATAGGCTTTCGCATTTCCACAGCTTTCACTTTCCACACGAACTCAGGGAATTAAATGTCTAGATTATTTTTATTTCTTGTTTTTCTGCCTTACAGAGATCAATTTCATCTACCCCCAGGTATACCGTCGTAGACTCCCAGAGGTAAGCGTGCTGCAGACTGGGAACCTCTGTTATAAGTTAATTGAAATATTGTTGTTTTAACTAACTTTTTGCTTTTTACTTTTTTAGGGTTGTTGAAAAAGGGTTTTGTCAAAATTCGAACAATCAAAGTGCACGTCAAGACGAACAAAAAAATGCAATGAATGAAATGAAGATGAAAGGGCTTCTCAAGGACGTATGACGGGAAAGAAATAAAAAAAATTAGTAGAAACTAGCTGTAGTGGCCGCCCGACACTTTCTCGCACGCGAGTCACACGATTGGGAGGAAAAAATACACCGCGCACCAGAAAACGAGCGATATTCCCTAACGTGGCTAAAACTCTCCAGCCTTCGCTCTTTTTTCGCGTCGTAGAATGGGGAAATACCAAATTGCAATTACAACGCCTTTTTTTCAACCGATTTAAATGCAAATTGGAGAAAAATCTACAAATAGGGCTTTTTCGTTTTCTTTTTAGGGACATACGAAATTTCATTTATCTGAGTCATTTCTTTTAGAAGATATCGTCTTCAGAAGTATGCGATTATACAGACCCACAGAAAGTCAACCCTTTGACTGATTTTGCCCAAAATTTGACATATATCTACATTCCAGATGATAAAACTGTGTACCAAATTTTATCCATCTACCTATTCAAGTTTTTCAGTTATAGTGTTCACACGAACGCGGAGAGACAGACAGACTTCCCGTAGACGATTTTTTTTAGACGACAATTTCTGCTGTTACGATCCCCCCCTATCAGATTTTCCGATGCCTCATAAACGAGTGGTCTCAGACGACCCCAGAAGAAAAAGACCAAGGGATGAAAGTCTGATAAGACTCCTAACTACGTCACCCTTTCCAGAGGCATTTTCGTGATTTTCACACACTCGACATCATGTTGCATTGCATTTTACTTTCTCGTATACGAAGCATACAAAGAGAAAGTATTGCAATCGTCAAAAAATTCGAACACGAGATATTGATGAATCTCCACGTTTTAGACCTTCCTGAGTCCGAAAAGCACAATTTTGGAATTATGTCCATCTGTGAACAAGATAACTCGAAAACGGTTTGGACAGGACGGATGAAACTTGGTATGTGATCTTTACACGTCATTTGTATGTTTTATCAAATTTTCTACAAAATCTGTCCATGTAAAATCAGTTTATCTGTTTGAACGCTTTTGTTTGTCTGTTTGAAAAAAAGTAAATTATAAAATATTGAAAGTTGTTAAATGTTTAAACAGTATTAAGTCTTTTAAAGGTTAATCCTTTTAATATAAAAAATAATGTTTTATTTTGCTTAATCCTGTTTTATTTTGCTTAATTTTTTTAATGTGTTTAATCATTTTTAAATTGTTTAATCCTTTTACTTGTATAATCCTTTTTGGTGTAAATACATTGCCTCATTAAGGACAACACGTTAACTAAGTTAACAATCTATTTGTATAATATTAAATAGTGTTTACTAAAATTTTATAATATTGTTTTCATCTTTATATAATTAGTTTCAACACAATAATTTAACTCAAAAAAAATTTTATGTAACCAAGACACAAGCTCTCGAGATCGGCCTCAAATTCTGTAGTGGAGGCTGCACTGTCATCTGCATCTACTCTGCTATGAAACTATTATATATCATTGTATATCTTTTGTTGTAAATGTTTGTAAAATATTTTTGATTTGTTCAACAAAAATGTCGGGGAGCATCATTACGGTGTGGTGCCTAGGGGGAGCCTTGTGGGGGTTTTGGTTTGCTAAATCCTCCTTACGCCCATCCAAACTAGTTAGATAGCCTCGAGTTATAGACACCGGGCGCACAGGTGTCGCTATATCTGATCACAATAACTCAAAAACTTAACTAGCTGATAGATAGAATTCGCTACACAGTTTTATCATCAGGAATGAAGGTCGGTATCCAGATTTGGACCAAATGTGTCCAAGATTTGAGTGTCTGTCGGTCTGCTGCCGTGAACACAATAACTCCTAAACGCAATGGCTTAGATAAAAAAAATTGGTATGTTGGCTTGTAACCCTAACTGTAGATCTGTGTCAAATTTTCGTTACAATCGGTTTAAAAAAAGGCATTCAAAAAAAGTGCATGTCAGTATTTTTTCATGATACCATGGCCCAAGGACATATTCCGTATTGTTCGCTCCCTTGGCGTATTTTACTCCCGCTTTGCGTATTTTATTTCCGCTTATCTAGGGATTATACTAGAAAATCTAAGATATATCAATTCCGCTGGTTTCATTCGTCTTGATGCTTACTATCATTCCTATAGTTTTGTAAAAGCTCTTTTCGAGCGCTAGGTATAATTAATTCATAATTACTAATAGCATATATAACTTAATTCCGTGAACATGTATTATCTTTTATATCCATGAACTAAAAATCAAACTGAATTCAAGCAAAAATATAAGATACAAAAATAAATTTTGAATAGCTATCCAAACAAAATCAAGAACCATAAACTAATAATATGAATCCGTCCATCCAAATTATTAAGCATGGAAAAACTCGTTCTTCGTGAACGAGAGTTTGTGTTGGGCCCGTTGTTCGAAATTCTAAATCAGAATCTGCTTGCTGCTCTCTTCGCTTTATTGGCAATAGGGAAGATATGACTCCAAAGTTTACGAACCAAAAAGTAATCGCATGCAGAAAAAGCTTAAGAAAAGTGTTACTTAAGTTAAATTTATTAATATAGTAATCCATTTTTTATGTCATTAGAATTAAGTGTAGTTAAGCTGTGTACTTGTAGTAATTTGTTTCTAATGGGTTCTCTCCACTCCCTTTGCTGAATTTGTCTGTCAGCTGTCTAATCTGTCTATATATTGTTGTACTAAATTGTTCTACTTGATCATCAGTTACATAACAGATACAGATGTAACAGATAGATATTTTGGGACCCTTTGACTATTAGAGGGACATATACGTCTTATTCAAGTTTTAAAATTACTACCGGGATAAAAATTGGTTTGAAACTCATTGTAATATGTCGCACTTGTAGAACAATGTACACATTTTATCTTTAGTCACCAAGATGATACAGCCAATTTTCCCTGCAAAAGCCATTGTTTACTGAAGAGTTTTCTTCTCTGCATGTATATTCGGTAGTTTTGATCTATAGGTAAGCGACACGCATGTATTTTTGCAATAATATTGATTGTATAATGATGTACATATATAAATATGTTTTCGCAATAACTTTTAATGATCATGTTCCATGCACAAAAAAGTGATGTTTTTGGTTATAGGAATTTTATGTCCCAGCGTTTGGTTTAAAATCCGCTTGGAGAAAAAAATTCTCTACAATTTGGCTTACTTGGAGCCTATTATCATCACTCAAATAGAAAATTGGATAAAAAAATTTCTAAGAAGATCGCATAGAAAATCGAGTAAATTAAAAAAAATCACACTCAAAGGGTTAAAGGATAAGAAGAAAAGAAAAATATTGGGTAAAGGCAATCTCCTCAAGCAGAAAAACGGAAATGGAGAGAATGTTTCTTATTTCTCCACCAGAATCCTTATTTCACAAGGGTCTTTTGCAAATTACCCCCTCCTCCATTATGTATAGGTCGGAATGGATTTATATTGTCTACAATCAATAGTATAATCCTGCGATTAGGTGCGAACTATAAGGCTGTCAGAGATATCCAAAATAAGCGTAACCCATGCATGTTCTGAAAGACTTTTGCATTTCTGTTAAATGATTAGATTGCCGAAAGTAAAAAGGACGAGATATTAGATTACTTGACTATAATATTTTTTATTAACATTTTTTTAAATTAATTCATTGCCAACTTTAGCAAATAGATATCTCGATATATATATATATATATAAAAGAGGCAAAACATAATAGAAAAGCAATAAAATAAATTACAAACATTCATGTCAAATTCGAAAGGATATGAAAAAAACGAATTGAAAGTATATCCGAGTAAAGACAAAAATGCGAAAAGTAACAGATGGAAAAATATATAAATATATCACATACACAATGAATGCGCTAAAAGCTGCAAGTTCAAAAGCGCTGTGGTAGATAGTGATGACCGATATTTGTATCATATTTAAAGCATTTGTAAACTTCAATATTTTTGATTGGAAAAAGATCCGTAAATTCTTGGAGTACTGCATTGAATTTAAATTGGTCGTAAATTGGATTTTTAAAGTTGATAGTCATGTAAATTATTGTTTTTTCTAGATGTTTGTTCGGCGATTTTGCAATTCTTGCTTTATATAGATCATTAATAAGAAGTAACAGTAAGCATATAATCATTTAATATGCTTTAAATATGATACAAATATCGGTAGAAGAATCTTCATCTACAATTCCTTCTGTAAAGACGTTAGGACCAATAGAAATAACATTCAATGCCTTTGCAATAGAGAGGAATATAATAAATACATAGATCCCTTCCATAAACACATTTTAACCGGTAACCTAGACATTATTGGCAATAAAGAACTAAGGGAACTAATGATCAAAGGTACAAAATTCCGTCCTATTTTCAAGATCTCCATTAATAAAATTTTCAAAAGTTTTCTTAATGATTTGGATAACTTTTGCCTAAAACTTGCCTCCAAATTCGATATACCAGTACAATTCTTCACCGAATGGAAATGGTCAATATACTTCAACTTTAAACAGTTCATAAAAAAACAATTACAAAAAAGACAATCCTAATTACGAAAAATATGACTACCGAAATATCAAGGATAGTATCAAAGCTCTGCAAGAACAATTCATCATAACCCCTATTGATAAAGCGGCCGGCAACTTTGCAATTATCTGCAAAAAATTCTAACTCGAAATTTAGGATAAGGAATTAAAATCATCAGAAACTTACAAACTCAATAAATCAAATATTATCACCATTAAGAAAAAAATTTCAGCTCTTAACAAAAAGATTAAATGCCATAATGCAAATAATAATCTACCATGCATTGTTATATATCCAAAATTTCATAAACAGCCAATTAAATTCAGATACATCACCTGCGGCACTAACAGCTACATGAACAAACCTGGAACCATTTTTTCAAAACATCTTAATATCATCCTAAATCATATTGAGCAAGAAAATTTCACTTGGATTATAAAAAACAATAACAAAGTAATTGAATTCCTTAGTAATAACAAAATTGATACAATAGAAAAATACCACTTTCAAGATCTTTTCACAAGTATTCCAATAAATAAATTACAAGAAGTACTAATGAACTACTTCTATGATCTTAAAAATCTCTTTAAAATCCTACTAACTTTCTGGGAAGACCTCATCAACTACTGCATATTCAATAACTTTATCCTTAACGGAGAAAATATTTTCCAACAAATAAAAGGCATCCCACAAGGAACAAATTTCTCATCTTTATTAGCCCACCTCTTTCTTCATTTCTTCGAAAGAAATTTCGTTTTAAACCTCCATTCTGCCTTCCGATTCATTGACGAAATTATAATTTTTAATTTTCAAGACTTCAGCTGTATTTGCAATACCATCTACCCAGAAGAACTCAAACTAATTAAAACCAACAACAATCAATCTCCAGCGATTTTTCTTGATTTATGCATAGACCACAAAAACGACTTAAAAATTGACATTCACGACAAAAGAAACGAATTCAAATTTAACGTCAATAAATTTATTTTTTGGAACTCTAATATCTCATATAAAATCTACAAAAACACAATTATCAATCAACTTATAAGAATCAACAAAATTTGCAATAACACTAATTCTGCCAAAAAGCAAATAATGCACTTAAGAAATAGCCTCAACATTAATAAAATTCCCCCCTCACTTTACGAACCTCTGATTAATGGATTTAAGATGTAAGTAAAGGATTGCTTATCAGAGAGATGCCGACGCGAAGTATAATCTTCGTGGTAGGATCACTCAAGTCGGTAATGTCTGATATTTTACCTCGAAAACGCATCTTTTAAACATTTTTCACTGGTCTCTCAATGTTTACTGATTTCTTCCACTATTTCTCTACGCTATCTATCGTTATCGCTCTTCCATTTAATCTTCATCGTTCACAACATACCACACTCCCCTGGCAACAGACAAAGTTAAGCGCGAAAACTGTCACTTGACACCCTGTTCACACCCCTTCAACGCCAGTCTGTACCGTGACGCTCCGCATACACTCCCACGTCAACATCCGTCCTTCTGGTACGTAAAATATTTTTTCTTACTTTTCTCTAATGTTATCACATCGTAATTCTGTTTTAATTATTCAAAACTCCTCTCTCTGTTGTTTTTTTTTTGGTTGATTTGGCATTAGGGATGAAAATCAGTGTTTTAGGCCTTGCGGCATAACAGATTGCAAGAAAATGTGAAACTTTTATATTTAGCAATTCACAATAACTTCATCCCCTGAAGAAACGTTATTGTGCTTTTATTGCGCTTTTCATTTCACATTTTATACTCTTTCATTTTTCGATTTATACTCTCTCTCTCTCTCTATATATATATATATATATATATATATTTCAATTTTCAGCAGATTTCTCGTTTAACATAGAGCGCTTTCAAAAAATTAATCTTCTTATTAAAGATTTACTCTGGCATATTAGAGTTTTAAAAAATATAAATACATTTCATTTTATAGAAACAAAAAAAATGATATCTCGATATACCCTAAAACGATTTTAAATGCATTCGCTAACATGTAGAGCTGGACTCGTTGCAAGTTCGCACATATCATTTGTAGAATTTCATCAACGACATTTTATCGTCAATCTCAGACTTACCATCCGTTGGTTGCAGCCTTCATAAATTCTATTGATTATTTGTATGCTTTCACTGACATTAGTGCAGTTATCATTGCAGTTCACGTAATCGATCTACATACATATTGGAGTCGATCTACATACATATTGGAAAAATCTTATCTTTAAATATAAGAAAAACATCAGTTTAAATTATTAACCAGTGATGGCTGAATACATGTCTTCTTTGCATTAGGATTTCATACCTGTTTGTACAATTAAGAATAAATAAATTTGCTATTTATACATATCAATTAATGTTTAGTAATATAATCATTCAAAATGTGCAGATAAAGAATGCTAAACCTACAATCTTTATTATTAATCTGGAAGCTAGGATTGATTTATAAGTGAGGAATTGATAATTTTTTATTAGGATTGATTAGCAACTATTTTCTGTTCATCTATAAGGAGTAAATTTATTTGAAGTGCTGAAGGGAGTGTTGAAAGAAGAGAAATCTTGTGAAAAAAAGCAGATTGCATTAGTGAGAGTTGGATAATAATGAATATAATCTTTTATATAATAGAAAAGGTATTATCAATTAATGTAATTATAAAAGCAGCTTATTTTGCAGACATCTGTCTTTAATTTGTTTATCACAGTTGTTTGCATTATTATGCACATAGTTTAAGTAAAATAAATTCATATTTTAAAGTCCATTCTGTAGATATGCTTTCTGTGACAGAAAATGAAAGAGAAAATTTCAATTTATTCAAAGTGCAATCTAACGATTGCATATAAAGATAAACCTTTTGCATTCGCTGTTATAACTCCAATGATGAAGAGGACTGCCAGCTTAAAAGCCCCTGTAGAAACAATTTTTGCTGACTCAACAAGCCCAGGGGATGCAGAAAACCATTCAATCACATTCATGCTAACACTTTGTACTCCATAAGCAGTACCTGTTGTATTTTGATAACCAACGGACAGAAGAAGAATCTTATAAATAAGGTTTTCACTTGATTATGGATATACTAAAAGAATCAACTCTCCATGCTAAAGGGGCTCCAGCCATTTTAATTACAGATGACTCGGAGGCAGAAATAAATGCACTGAAGAAAGCTTGGCCTAAAAAGTACAATTTTTCTCTGTATTTTCCGTGTAGGGTGGGCTGTTTGGAGGTGGCTTGCGGATTATAAAAATGGAAACCCGAATGACAGCAGAAGGCACCAAACGTCTTATTTTCAGTCAATATTGTTTGCCGAGTCACCAGCCTGTGCGAAGGAAGCACACAACATTAGAAGGCTATTACAGCAGAAGACTACCGGAAATTGCTAATTGTAGAAATGCTGGCTCAAGACTTTTCTTGAGAAGATGAAGAAAAAGGCATTGGATTCTGCACATGAATCCAGAACACGTAACAAATTCAAATAAAGAAGAACTGCGAGAGAAGTTGATAAAGGCATTCAGAGGCATTCTGATTACAATGATCATCAGAAAAAAAATGAACTACTTTTTCAGAATATTAATTTTTCATCATTCTTAAATCTGGCTCTAAATGAGCCTAGTTAGCAGCTGGCACATATTCGAAATTCAAATAAATTAAGCAAAATGGAACTAGCTTCTGTTTTACTATATAATACCAAAATACCTGATTTCTTGAACCACGAATATGATGGCTTTGTACCTTTCCGCTAAATTTGAAACTATAATTTTCACTGTAATCAATTTGAATTTGTCATTCTCGATAACAGTTCAGGCAGCATGAGTTGCTTTCTTCAGGCTTCCGATCAAAATATTTTTAAATCATAAATATAATTTACTTTTAAATGATTCATAATTATTATTAAAGAATATATATATATATGTCAGATAAGGGAATAACATATTGACACGTAATCAAAGTGAAGGGAATATTGGGTATTTTCAGTAAATTACGTAAGAGTTTTAGGGGGAAAGTCTAGCGCCAAGGAGACGCGTCATTATTTTCGATGGACACGTGAAAGCGATTAAAATATTCTTTTAGTAATAAATATACCAAAACGAGAGATTTAATATACCTCCAGCGCGGGAAAAGAATGAAACTGGAGTTTTAGAAAAGTGATTTTGGAATACATTAAGATTTTAAAATATATAATATTAGAATTTGAAATAAAATTAGGTACAGCGAGAAAAGTTGATAAAGGCGTTCAGAGAAACTTTTTAAAAATTTGTTCCTTTGGAACCAGGTAAAACGCTTAGAAATTGCTTCATTTTATACAGTTAATTCTTATTAATCACTAAATAGGAAGATGTGTTAAAAATATTCTAAACTGTGAACTTTATAAAGATTAGAAGTTCAGGTATTTATTTCACATATATTTGATCAAGGAAACTTGACATTTTTCATTAAAATACATCTTTT
>BGPR01008064.1:7299-26316 GCA_013235015.1 Araneus ventricosus | reverse complement strand
ACCTTATTTTGCTATTTTGAACATACAACCCTGATTACTAAACAGAGTGGCCTACTCAAATTGAAGAGTGCTATCTGGACTGTATTTAATTACAATTACTTGTTTAATACACTGTACAAGTAAAAATCACCGTCATGCTTTTAAAAAAATTTTGCTGTATAATAAAGATGCCTACTCAATTAATTCAAGCGTAAATTCAATAATTCTCTAAATTAATCGCGCATTGCATTTATTGTCTTTCATACTCTTCTATTTGCTGAGTTCAACCCGGTTCCAAAGACATTCTCTCCCCCCCCCCACTAAGAATCCTTCCTCTATCACTGAGTTGATGACTAATGGGTTCAAAGTATACGCTGTTCGTCGCAATCCGATGGAACGAGATGCATTCGTAATGAGAATAACGTATTCCAACACCCTGCAAAATCTTCTCATTTCGACTCAAAACGTATACAAAAGTGCTCCAAGTCATAAATTTTCAACACCGTCACCCCTAGCCCTTTCAAAAACTCCCCTCAGCTATCGCTGATTGACGGATTCGAAGCCCGTTCGACCATTTCTATGGAACGAAACCTGTTTGTCTTGAAAAATATCCTCACACACGTAGGGAATTGTAAACAATCTGTTTTAATAATTTTCTGTTCGCCAAGTGTATACGTAGCTTTAAGTTTAGGATCTGAAACACATGCATTATTTATTTTAATATAATGCGTTATATATTTGAATTCCCAATTCAGTCAAGAAGCTTTAACTCTTCCCCTTTCTACTTTAAGCTCAGTTATGTGTTCTTTCTGATCGTCATTAATCATGGTGAAACAAGAACAGAGTTCAACGCTTTGCGAAACGAAACTGAAAATAAAGAGCGGTTAAATCGCAGTTCAAGCTTAGTTATTCTAAACACTGTTAATCAGATGTTGTTTTCTTGAAAGCATCATAAAGAAAAATTATATTCACGAAATAAGAATAGCAAATAATAAAAAGAAACTTATCTGTTTCTCATGCAGACATATCTCGTCGGTACCTCCACTATGTAGTTAGGTATGTGGTATTTTCAATAACCGCACAGGATTGCCCTTTTCTTCGTTATTTTTAACATTCATAAACACCACACACAAAGGACGATCTCAACAGAACATATATTAGCAGAATATAAACATATTTAGTAATTAGCCGCTACCAAAGAGCGAGCTGTGCCTAATCGCACAAGTAAACAAAAAGGCGCGCCGAAGTGTGCTACAGCATTCAATTTACTCTCGGACTGCATGAACTTAGAAGGTACACGCAGAGCCATCTACAGACAGCATAAATGCGCATATTTAGAAGATGAATATTAATGAATCGAAGATAAGGATTACATATAATAGACATACATCAACACTGTATATTCACAATAACAACTTAAAATTTTGCTAAAATGTTAAAGAAGTATATAAAAATGAATACAGTTGTAAGTTAAAATCTAAAATTTTATTTGACAGTTTAACACGTAACGTTAAGATAAAAAGATTAAAAACTCACAGTAATTAATTGTCCAAATAAGTTGTAAAAATTCCAATAGCTGTGAAATAATCTCATTTCATTACTTTAATTACTTAAAATATTATTCAAAACTGACTTCTTAAAGCAAGTGAGCTTTTTTCCTGCTTTCAACAAAATAATGGAGTACATTAAATTTTTGGAAGAGTTACAACTGTTTATAGATAAATCGAAGATTGGTTTGTGTACATGATACCAGTGCAAGAAATTTTTGCTCAATCTCAGATACTGCTTTAACAACATAAGACAGATACATCGGAAACACCATGATTGCAAATGAGATGGATGAAGGGAAAAAAAATACAGAACCAAATAGGAAACACAATTATTATAGGTGATATTGATTTTGCTGACGTTTTAATAGCCAGGAAGGAAGTTCGTATGTCAGAGTGAAAAAGGTTTATTACAGGCAGAGGCTGTTTTGTAGTTAAGTAGAGGAAACTGTTTAAAATTGTTGTGATCAAATACAACTTGAGAACGAATGAGTGGATTTGAAAGTCCTGAGAGACCTGGAAAAAGATTTCTAGCCTGTTTTGCGATGTGGTCTTCCATATGAAAATGAAAATAATTGTTTTATATTATGCACATTACTTTTGAAAGTAGATATTGCAGAAGGAAAAAAAAAACTGGAGCATCTAATAATTTCGTCAGGGATTGGAATATTAATTGCATTACTTATTGAAATTTTATGATCGTCTTTTCATTCTCTCACTCTCTAGCTTTCATCAATCTCCGGCAATTTTCTTGCACGTTGCTTTAAATGCGATTCAGTCGAGTCCCTTTAGTGACTGCTTTAACGCCGGATTCTGGCCGGATCTTCAACCTTCAAAATTACTGTAACGCGCCTAATATCGAATGGAAACTGCTTGATGAAATACATTTATGACTCTTGCAAAAGGCGAGACTGATTTGCATTTTCTAGGTCCTCATCTCTACCTACACACGTGGCAGGAAATTTTCAACTCTATTGTTATTCTTATTCTAATTGTCCATCGAATTCAAAAATAGATATGGACTCATTATTTTAAAAACATATTGCACAGCCGTTCTATCGGAACTATTGTGAACAAAGAAACAAGGCGGCTATTGAAACAAGGAAGAAATTCCATCCATCACATGTTTTCCTTCTCATCATAAAGCAGTGGGAGTGGTCTCCCCTAAACTTTCTCTCATACTTCCCCAAAAAGATGCTGTTTCTCCTCCTCCCGAGTGGAAAAAAATGCGAACCTATTGTAACCCAGAATCCTATGAATATCAGAAGGTTTTTCATTGTAGATTATAGTCATTGCAAAATATTTAGGTAAAGAATCAAATTCAAAGAGATGCGTACCGAATAAAACGCATGTATCACACACTTCCACTCTTGCAGGCTCAAGGACAAAGTGTCGTAATCCTTCCACGTGCACAGAGATTGCTACCAGTACGCATGCATATGGAGAATCGGATTAGAAAAATCAATTATGCTATTTGAACGCCTTTTTTTAACCGATTGAAACGAAATATAGGCACAGATCTATAATTAATGTTAGCAACCGGCAAACCAATTTTTATTTATCTAGTCCAAAGGGTTTAGGAGATATAATTTTTACATGTATGCGATTATACAGTCCGACAAACCATCACCCCTTCGACAGATGTGGTCCAAAATTTGATTCGCACCTACATTCATGATGATAAAACTGTGTACCAAATTTTATCCATATAGCTTTTCAAGTTTCTGAGTTGTAGTGTTCACATAAACGCGAACAGACAGATTTCACTTGGACGGATTTTGTCCCAAATTTGATAGAAACCTACAAATTATATATAAAGATCGCATACCAAATTTCATCCCCGTAGCTATAATAGTTTTTGATTTATCGTGTTCACAGACAGACAGACATAATTCCATAATTGTGTTTTTCGGACTCAGGGAGGTCTAAAACGTGGAGATTCGTCAAAATCTCGAGTTCGAATTTTTGACGATTGCAATACTTTTTCTTTGTACACTTCGAATACAAGAAAGTAAAAAGGCAAGGAATAGTATTTTAACGCCTAGTAAAAATTCATATTCTATTGAAATTATTTCTCTTACCTACATTCGTGACAGAGAAATTTTTTTTCTATGAACCAACAGTGAATTTTTTAAAAAATAACTGAAAATTAAATTATTTTTCTTTGTTACTTTGTAAATGATAGTAAAATTTATATAATACAGTTTAAAAACATTTATTATAAATAAAATCAATAAAATATTTTTAGATGGTTTTAAGAAGAAAAATATCTATTCTCCAATTAATGTATCATGATATATTTTTATTGTGATTTAGTAAAACATTCGAAAAATATCGTTCTTATCAATGAAAAAGCTATTGTCATGATTCCTTGGTTTAAAATTTTGCTAAATCTATTCATTTTTCGAAAACGTTGAGAAGTCTGCTATCACGGAGTTTGTAGTTACAAATTGGTTACACAAAATTGTTAAATTGCAGATTTATAATTGCTTTAAATAATTACTACATTTTTTAACATTGTATGTCGACCTTAAACTTTACACAATTTTAAAAATGACAAACACTTTGATTGAATAATTTTTTATGAAGGTAAAATTGGCATGAGCTCATGATATAAATTGATAATATTTTCGTGCATTTGCATTTTTCTTTTGGAGATAAATTATATATACTGGAAAACGTTCTATGTAAGAGTAAAATTTTCATTTTAATTTTTGTATCTGTTAAAAAATGGAATTTTAATAATAATACCCATTCATTCTTTTAGATGGAGAACCACGATCTTGCTATAAAATCAATATTTTAAACATCTTAACTTTGCATAACTCGGTGAGAAAATAATTAGAGAGAATCTAGTTTCATTTCTGAGAGTCAATTTTCTTCTACATGTATAGCATTCTGATCCCCATATTCGTACTCCCTGACGTGCATACTGATAAGTTATAACTAAGCATTCTTCACGAAGTTTGCAATTAAAATATAATTTAGCATTTTATTAATTCAGATACAAAAATTTTATCTATTTTTAAAACGCAAAAATGAATGAGAGTAATAAAATTAATGTATGCATTGTGTTTTAAAAGCTGAAATAAGCTTGCAGTAAAGTTCGAGAACATATGTAATTCATAAAACCTATTGTGCAACTTTGCGTATCCTAAGTGCAACTCTCTTTGTACACATTGCTTACTGCTATATAAAAATTTAGAGGTGAAAACAAAATGAATTTGTTATTTTTAAAAGAAAATGAAACCGTTCTCTTGAATAGGGGCTACAACAGAAAAAGCCAGAAACTAAAGAAAGAAAAACATCCCTTGTGATATTACGTGACATGATTTTAATATTTTTCAAATATACACTGATTACCTCAAAGAACTTTTTTTATTCGCAATCATTTATCTTGTCTCATGAATGATATAGAAATATTTGTTTTCTTGATATAGAAATAATTATTTTCAGAATAATCGAGAATGGATTTTTTCTTTAGTTACTTTCGTTATGACAAACATTGTCGAAACACGCTCAGTTTCGTCATAGTGAGCAATGAAATCACTGACATATCTATCACGAACCAGGGAGCACCTTTGTTTGAAACTTAATATAAAAGTGCACTGCAAAATATTTCAGTACTGACAGAACCGTGTCTAGAGACACAAACAGTTTAAAATGAAGATAATACTCTGCATTGCATCGCTGCTGAATCTATTGATTCTGCATGGACTCTGCAACGTTTTGCAAAGTTTTAACGAAAATGATATGGCTAGTTGCCACTTTCACTTCATGTGCGATTTAAGTAAGTTTTAGTGAGTATGGATTTATATCCTGTTTTCTGCATGAGTGTCTAAAGAATGTATCTTGAAATTTGGTCCAACCGATATCGGTAGACAAAGCGATTAATATATTTATAATACTATATTAAGTGCAACCTTGTTTGATCTTATACGATTACTAGTATGTAGGTGACCCTTTGCAGGAAAGCGCTTTGTTTTATAGATAATGCAGTGCGCCTGTTTTACATTATGTTAAGAATTGCTGTAGTATGTAGTATCAGTAGGTATAACTTTAAAAATTAGACAGCAACAGAATAATATGTTCTAATTGATGACAAATTTATATTTCTATGGAGAAAAATGGTTTTAAAGAGCATTCAAATCACCAGCAAACTAGAACCATTTAAAATATCTGAAATCTAAATGGTCAGTAAATATTAAATAACACGAAATATACAAACAATTATTATTGAATTTAAATTCATCTCAATGTAAAACTCACGAGATTTAAACTTTACTTACTTATTCCACATGCAAGCGTTTTCGACACATGAATTAACCTTTTAACTGCGGGTGTTTTTCGTACAGCCGATCTCTCTAAACGCAAAAAATAAATATGTATGACATGTATTTATTATGATACAATGGCGAATCAAAAATATGTGCATGACTAAATGTACTTTTTGTAAATAACAATAAAAAATTAAATATAATTTTAATTATATTTTGACCGAGCGAAACGAGAACTACGTTTTAACTCAACTATTGAGCGCCTTGTCTGTCTTTAAATTTGTTTGCACGCGATTACGACCAAACGCGAAACTTCGAATTTGGCATAAATGTTTCTTGAAGGAATAGAAAACTGTGTATATGTTTCATTTTTTTATTTTTTTAAAATTCCTTTTTAGTTTGAGGATATTTTACTGATTTCGAAGCTTTGGCGAGTCAATGGCGAGTTTGGCGTCATTAAAACGTTTGAATTATTTTGGTGAAGGCGAGACGTGCAACTTTAATCTTGTAAATGTTGATAAAAGCAAATATTTATTTGAATTTTCATTAATATGACAAAAACAGACATATTTAATGGTAATTTTGTTTCTACCGATAAAACAGATATTTGAATATCTTAGTGTTAATACGTATGAAAGCAAAGATTTATGAAAATAAATCACATTAATAAACGAGAACTAGAAATAAAATCATTAGTTTCCAGGTTGAAATTTGTTTTTCCTGTTTAGATACAACTAACTTTGTTTTCCTCTTTTCGTGAAAAGTTCTTCTGTGATTTTATAAAACGGTTCATACTGTAAAAAGTTGAAGAAGATTATCTGTTATTCGTGTGAAGTTTATTTTTGCGTATTTATAAAGACAATCTGAAAATTGACGTGATAAATACCAATCTCATTTATTCATCAAGATACTTCTTCCGTCTACAAGTGCTACTGCCACTGTTAAGATTATGATAGTAAAAATGGCATTTTGGGAAATTAATATCTTATAAGAATTCTTATTTCACTTGAATTTCATTGCATCCCTGAAATATTTTAGCACACCCGTTCCTGCATTTTATTTTTGTAAAGCGTTTGCATTTGCTCGGAAGTAAAATTTCTACACAGTTTTGTGTAGAGTATTGTACATTGATTGTAAATGTAGCTTTATAAGATAGCGAATATATGGGGACAGAGAAGGTACACTGGTGTCAAAATGTTTAGCACAATTCTTGAGATGAGACAAATTTGATGTCAATATGGATACCACGGTTTGAAATCACTTGCGGAGAGCCGTGGGGCATAGAGTAATTGCAACTTATATTTTACAGTGGAAATCTCGTCACGAGGGCATTTAGGGGTCGACCAGAAATTTCGACTCATCCTGTTTCATAGAAAGTTGATAACGAGATGAAACATTCAACAATAATTTCGATTGATGTGCATAATATCTACATGCATTTTCGTAAAAATACCTCTAATATTCGGGAAAATATAAAGCTTTCTTTAAAACATCCCAAATTTTTCCACATGTTTTTCTGCTTATAACATGCAGTGTTTTCAACCAAATTATGCGAAACTTAGAGAATACGTGGCAATATTGTAGAAAAGCATTTTTTTTATAATTCGAAGTAAATAAATTGAAAATTAAAGGAAATATGAGTAGTTGTATTAATTAATTTTTAACTGCACATGCGCGAAACATAGCATAATTTTTCTTTCATAATTTCAAAGTCATATAAATAGGGCAGCTTATATAAAAATTCCAGTTAGATACCATTAAGATTCAGAAAGATATCGGCATTGCAAGAGATGAACTGCTTTTGCTCTCTAAGAGAAACAAAATGATGAGGGTTTTTTCCGGGGGTCATATTTTAACCCTACCCTGATGGAATTGAGGCAGGAAATCGGCCAATACCATTGGCTACGAGGGGCAGTGACGTCGTTTTCAGCTCTCGCACATAGCGTATGGCAATATAACTAAACAACTGTCGTCCTACTTTTCTCCGTTTTCCCACAGTTGAGTACAGAAAACATTCTTCCGTGGGTTGTAATATTTTTAAAAATGAAATTATTTTTAAAAATATCATAAAAAATGAAACATCCCACACCCACACTGTAAGAAATCATACTAATGAAAACTCTAAAGATAACAACTTTGTTTGAAGGATATTTACTAACAGGTTAGACAAATGTTGTTGGTTTTTTTTGACGTCATTCCAGTGAAAATATTTCATTTGATGTTTCAAAATCAACTAATCTAACTATTATTAATGCCAAATAATAGCAAAACGATTGAATTTATATGCATTGTAAAATTAATTAGCTAAGCCTAGCACTGATATCTGATTTTCATAGTTTAGTTATTGGTAATGGAAGATTTTGTCTACTCTGTTACACATTTCAGTATTGCATTAAATTGTTAAAATCCATTTTAATTTTTCAAATCATATTGTACAATACAAGCAAATGTGCATTTCGTTCATATAAATTCAGTAAAATTTCAAGATAAATGTATCTTGATGTAATGTATCTTCAGATATTGTAAAAAAATTATTGCTATTTTTTTGTACTCCAAAATGCAAAATTTTAACCTTTAAAACCAAATAGAGTTAAATAAAGTTGGAACTATATTGATCTGGGCACAAACTGCATAGTTCTAAATAGATTAAAAACCCTAATTTAAAATGTTTTGCTTTTTTTATTTTAAAATTATAATAAAAACATTTCTGCAACAGAGTTTACATACTTATAACAAACTGGACTCAACTGTTTTAGATAGAATTAATATAAGTTTATTCAAAGAAAATAGGTAAACAACATTTCACTTTTATGAAATCTGAATTATAATCAATTTTTAGCTAAACATGTTATCCTTATTGAGAAACATCAATAACATATGGGAAAAAATTCATAATATTAATTTCCACTTCTAAATTTTAACCTCAGTTTAAGTAAGATTTAAAATATTTGGTCACGTTAGTTCCTACTCAACAGTTTTAAATATTTTTCTTGCTTTATTTACCACTAGCTGATATGCCCGGTGTTGCTCGGGATAAAAATATTTTCAAGTTAAAGTACTTATAACACTTTCAATTTACTAAAAGTGTTTTTCGCAGAGGCGTCTTTCGTTGATTTTCGTTAATCAACTGAACCTTTGGACCAGCAGTGAAACGCCCTTCTTTTCTTTCTCTCCTTAGTTCGAACCCCTTGCAAGATCTCTTTTAATATCATAAATTCTGGAAATATTTGTAGCAACTTATATCTTTGCTTCATGAAATTTCTGTTCAGCATTTGACATGATCTCGAAACAGAAACATATATATATATATATATATATATATATATATATATATTACACATTAAATATTCTGTAAAGAAAAGAAATTTACAACTAAACATTGTGATAAATTTGAATTTTAAAATCTACATAACATAAAGCAAAATCTCACATAACCAATTCCTTAATATTAAAAGCACACACAAATACATCAATGCTTTCTAGCATTTGATAGAATCATTTTAATATTTGTGGATAGATTATGTTTTCTTTTCTTTAGGGAGACATCACTGCCTAAAGTAGCCAGCATTGTTTCACATTGTCCTGAAGATATTTTCTTCAAATGTATCAGAACCTTTTCCATGGTTATTGAGATCCAAACATAGTTATAGAAAATATTTATAATTTATGAGCATTTTCATTATATTAGCATTATTTATCTTATATCTAACATCTAATTTTGAAATTCACTGTCACAGAGTTTCTGGGTGTATATCTAGATTCAAAGATAATTTTATTTCAAAAGTTCTTAATAACCATAGCAGTATCTATTAAGATTTTAGAGGAAAGACTATTATTTTGAGAAACAATAATAAATTATAATATTCATTAGTGGAAATCCCTGATTTAAGGTACAAAAACATGCACTCAAAAAAATTTTAAGAAAATATCTCTTGAGTTTTTTTTTCTTTTGTATTATGAATTTTTCCCCTAAGAATTTTAAATGCTCATATTATTTCAGTATCTCTATTGGTTAATTATTTAACTATATTTAACAATTCCTTCTTTTATTGTCTTAACACTCATAATTTTATTATTAGATCTAAAGATACTTCAAACTCTTTCATATATTTTACTTAACTTATATTGTAGAGGATAGTAATTAAAATATAATGACAGAATTTGATTGTAATGACAAAGTTATAAATATCAAAAACTGGAGATTATTCCTATCTTATTTGCTGCATTTTTATAATATTCCTTTCATTATCAAGATACATGTTGAATTATATATAAGTATATATATATTAAAGTTATATATGAGTATTTTATATTGAAGTTATCACAAGAATTAAGATTTTTTATAAATTCATAAAATACAATGATTGAAATAAAAGATGCATTTAATGAAAAATGTCAAGTTTCCATGATCAAATATATGTGAAATAAATACCTGAACTTCTACTCTTTATACAGTTCACAGTTTAGAATATTTTTAACACATCTTCCTATTTAGAGATTAATAAGAATTAATTGTATAAAGATGAAACAATTTCTATGCTTTTTACCTGATTCCAAAGGAACAAATTTTTAAAAGTGTCTCTGAATGCCTTTATCAACTTTTCTCGCTGTTCTTCTTTATTTGAATTTGTTACGCGTTCTGGATTCATGTGCAGAATCCAATTCCCTTTTCTCATCTTCTCAAGAAAAGTCTTGAGCCAGCATTCCTAGAATTAGCAATTTCCGGTAGTCTTCTGCTGTAATAGCTTTCTAATGTTGTCTGCTTCCTTCGCACAGGCTGGTGACTCGGCAAACAATATTGACTGAAAATAAGATATTTGGTGCCTTCTGCTGTCATTCGGGTTTCCATTTTTATAATCCGCAATCCACCTCCAAACAGCCCACTCTACATGGAAAATACATAGAAAAATTGTACTTATTAGGCCAAGTTTTCTTCAGTGCATTTACTTCTGCCTCCGAGTTATCTGTAATTAAAATGGCTGGAGCCCCTTTAGCAGTGGCGGACTGTCTACAATCACATATCTACAATCATAATATATATATATATATATATATATATATATATATATATATAATGTAATTTTATATTTAATTTTTAAATTTTTTATACTTAATTATATTAATTTAAATCTATAATATTTAATAATTATGTATTCAATTTAATTTTTCCGCGTCTTTAAAATAAATCCCTTTTAACACCCCTTAATTTTCTACGTGTAAAATAGCGAAATTATGATTAAAGTTATTTGATTTTAAATTCCGGAAGTTAGATATTTCGTATACTGTTTTAGCGACAAAGTATGAAGGAGAAATGCTGCCCATTAGTAGGGCATCTGTTCAAAGAGCCAGGAACCTTTAAAACAAACTTCTTTGGATGATTTAGAGTTTAGTACTTTGTATTGGTAATGTTTCAGTAATTTGTAACTAAACTGGTATCATTAAAAAGATATTTTTGAATTATAAGTAATTCAAAAATCATTTTGTTAGATAGTATTTTTTGAAAATAGTGCGAAAAAACACCAAAATCTTGTTTAATTTTTAAGTAACTGAAATTTTAATTTACTTTTGAACTTTAAAAATTTGACAATTATTTTCATCTTTTTTTAAAGAGCATGTGTGCCAAATTTCATAAAGATCGAGTAAAACTATAGATTTGTGCAAAATACATCCTTATAATGTAAAAAAATTCTTCTGTTGTATTAAAATGCAATCCATTTTCATTGTTTCGCCGTTCTTTTTTTTTAAGTCCAGTCTTTTCCTTTCTTTCTTCGTTACTTCAAATGAATTTAGTTTTTGATAGATTTTCTATGTTATTTTAATAAATTTACTTTTTAACGATGACATTAAGCTCATCTTTCCACTTAAGGCAAGATAATCTTCCTGGAGATTATGCAATTCATTGATTTGATATGATGAGTTTAAATTTTCACTTTATAATAAGCTTAATAATGCGCAATAATTGTAGATTATAAATATGCAAAATTTCAAAGAATAATCTTCATTCAATCTCGTGTTTTTTAGACTTTTTTAACGGTGGAATGTAAAGACTTATGTCATTGGTTTCACGAAACACAAAAACATACTGCATCAAAATTTATCTCAAATGCTATTACATTTCCTATCTACTGTTTTTTTTTCTTCTTTTTTTCTTTGCACAACTAATTTCTTTCTCAGTCATTTGTAGCAATTAATACTTTTAACTTAACAAAAATTAAATAATTTCGCGAATTTAAAGTTTGTTAATATAATCAAATTAAGACAATTAATAAGATGGACGAGTCGGTTGGTAGCCAAATGGGGCTAGTGTTTAATACTACAAAGGCAATGTAAAAATAGAGAAATGACAGTTTCAGTTTACCTCTTTTTTTTTCTTTCCTTTTGCAAGATACGTTGCATATGTCTTTACTCTCTTACGACTAAAAACAGAAATAACTCTTTTCTCACCAATTATTTTCCATGAAAGACAGACCAATAAGACCGAGGCCCTCTTTAAACGAAACCCCTTTACTCTTCTAAACGCAAACTCCCCCCAAACGCATAAAGAAATTCGTGAGTGTCGTCTTTTCATAGATGTCATTTAGTGTCCTAGTCACAGTTTTAGCCAAGAAAACCTTTTCTTACAGGCGAGTTCCCTTGTTTGTAAGATTTATGACAGTAAAATTAAACTACAAAAAAGAAAGAAAAAAGCACCTCTTATAGCCATCTCTCACAAGAACAGCACTCTTTCTGCACAAAGGGATGCAATTCCTTCCGTCTTTGCGGGGGCTTCCGAAACCAACAAAAAATCTTAAAGAGTATTGCGGCTCGACTTTGCACCGAAGAGCTACCCTGTTCCAATAGCCCGAGGGTTTGTGCGATGGCCGCAACATTCTGGAGAAATATCTGTAAATGATCGGAAGGTCAAATGAAGTAGGCTGGACAGAGACCACAGTACAGTTCTTACGGGCAGTTGTAATTGCGTATGCTTCTTGGGTCGGTATTCGACCACCCGCTGTTCGGCTGGTCGAATTACAACGGCAATAAATCCCAAAAACATGGGCCTTGGATATAGGGCTATTTTATTTCATTGCTTTAGAAAAGCTTACTATAGAGAAAGAGTTATTTTTTCCTCTCCCACACTTCCTGGGGGTCCAAATTGTCTTCTGTTTAAGGGGCCCACTTGCCATCGGGCAAGCTGGCAACCTCGACAGTCCGCCACTGCCCTTTAGCATGGAGAGTTGATTCTTTTAGTATATCCATAATCAAGTGAAAACCTTATTTATAAGATTCTTCTTCTGTCCGTTGGTTATCAAAATACAACAGGTACTGCTTATGGAGTACAAAGTGTTAGCATGAATGGTTTTCTGCATCCCCTGGGCTTGTTGAGTCAGCAAAAATTATTTCTACAGAGGCTTTTAAGCTGGCAGTCCTCTTCATCATTGGAGTTATCACAGCAAATACAAAAGGTTTTTCTTTATATACAATAATTAGATTGCACTTTGTAAAAATTGAAATTTTCTCTTTCATTTTCTGAAACAAAAAGCATATCTACAGAATGGACTTTAAAATATGAATTTATCTTACATAAACTATGTGCATAATAATGTAAACAACTGCGATAAACAAATTTAAGACAGATGTCTGCAAAATCAGCTGCTTTTATCTTTACATTAATTGATAATACCTTTTCTATTATATAAAAGATTATATTCATTATTATCCAACTCTCACTTACTAATGCAATTTTCTTTTTTCTACAAGATTTCTCTTCTTTCAACACTCCCTTCAGCACTTCAAATAACATTACTCCTTATAGATGAACAGAAAATAGTTGCTAATCAATCCTAATAAAAAATTATTCATTCCTCATTTATAAATCATTTAAACTGATGTTTTTCTTAAATTTAAAGATATGATTTTTCTTTAGAAACTTATATATACTTCAAGCATGCCATGTCCATTTTGAGGTCCAAGATGAAGAAACTGGATATATAAATCAGATTATATCAAAATAAAATTCTTCTGAAATAAAGAATTGCTTTAGTCACAGAAAAATTGTCTTAGAATGCAAGAATTGTCTTAGTCGTTAGAATTGTCATGTTTCCTCAGTGTGAAAAATGAACACAAATTCTAATATTTTCATTATGCAATATTTATCTAAATAAATTAGTTTCACTCAAAATATTTATATTATATTTTATATATAATATTTTGATTTCTTTACATTTTTTAGTCATTTTTGTTTAGAATTACTAAATTACATAATTAATTTTTAAAAAATAGCATTTTGATTATTGTACATCGTTGGATTCTGGGAATAGTACATAACCACATAATACAATAAAAAATATTAACAAAAATATTTTGTAAAATCAAACTTAGTATTTTACTAAAAGGGATAGTTTTTTTTTAAATTTTATTTATTTAACTCGTTTTCTACGTTGAAAGAACTGTAATGACACACGAATATTTTTTCTAGAATTATAAAATTGAAAAGTACTTTAGTAAGAGTTAGTTATGGGAATACTACATATATATTAATAGAGCTAAAGCAGATTCTATTTAAAGAGGAAAAACTAAGATTACATTCGAAACAAAACTTACCAGTAAACAAATTCTTTCTGCTGTTGGACTTGATTTTCTGCCGTTTCATTTGGTAATTGTACGAAATAGTATTTGTCGAATAAACTATCCACAGTAATATTCAAGCGAATTTGCTCAGCCAAATCCATGTTATTCGTGAGTAAAAATGAAAACCAGCGGGAGTGGTCTCCCCTAAACTTTCTCGTATACACCTAACACATGTAGAGAAAACTAGAATAATAAAAGACGTCAAATAAATTTCCGTCGCAAGTAAACCAAAGTTGGAACCACGCGTGGTTTGAAGGCTCAAACCAAATTCAAATCCCCTGCGAATTTTTGTGAGCAACAGGATCTGGCGAGACTCCCTAAATGTTTGCTGCCTTACAACATCGCGCCAGAATTGGTTTTTGGCAAACTGCCAAGTTTTCGGAGCGCCCTTCTTTGCACAGGCATTGGCCACCAGTAGGCATGCGCAGGGAGTTGGTTTCAAAACTGAACAAGTATGCGATTATACAGACCGACAGACAGTCAGCCCGTTGACGGATTTAGCCCAAAATTTTATACGGACCTACATTCATGACGATAAAACTGTGTACCAAATTTTATCCATCTGGCTTTTCAAGTTTTTGAGTTATAGCGTTCGCATGACCTCGAACATACAGACAGACAGACTTCCCGTTGACGGATTTTGTCCAAAAGTTGATAGAAACCTACAAATTATGTGTAAAGATCACATACCAAATTTCATCCCCGTAGCTCTAATAGTTTTCGAGTTATCGTGTTCACAGACAGACAGACACACAGACAGACAGACATAATTCCACAATTGTGTTTTTCGGACTCAGGGAGGTCTAAAACGTGGAGATTCGTCCAAATCTCGAGTTCGAATTTTTTGACGATTACAATACTTTCTCTTTGTATACTTCGTATACGAGAAAGTAAAAAGATAATCGCTAGACTAAATAAAATTGCTACGTATGTGCGTATCGTAGATCAAAATTCGCGAAGTCCAAGCAACGGAAACCTGAACTAATTCAAAGTCGGCATTCAATGGCTTGTTTTGTTATCATTTCCGTACGAGATCAAAGAACGACGTCATCGGCGAAGCGATCTAATCATATTGTCCGATTTCCTGCTCAGTTCTATCAGGGTAGGGTTTGTAAATATGCGTCCGGGGTCGGTAGACTTCATATTCGGTTCTCGTCTCTGCAGATGCGCCGAAGATGAGAAGAAGTCACTGTAGTCTTCAAGGAATTTTATCGGCGAATTTGAACAAGCTTTAGTCGAAGGAAGTTTTCTTTCTACGATGCAACATTCAAACAGCAAATAGTAAGTGTGAGATATTTATCGAACTGACTCCAATATGTATGTAGATCGATTACGCACTTCGAAGTGAACTGCAATGATAACTTCACTAATGTCAGTGAAAGCATACAAATAATCAATAGAATTTATGAAGGCTGCAACCAACGAACGATAAGTCTGAGATTGACGATAAAATGTCGTTGATGAAATTCTACAAATGATATGTGCGAACTTGCAACGAGTCCAGCTCTATATGTTAGCGAATGCATTTAAAACCGTTTCAGGGTATATCGAGATATCGTTTTTTTTGGGTTTCTATAAAATGAAATGCGTTTATATTTTTTTAAACTCTAATATGCCAGAGTAAATCTTTAATAAGAAGATTATTTTTTGAAAGCGCTCTATGTTAAACTGGAAGTCTATATATATATATATATATATAACAACAGAGTTTTTTTACTTGTAGACATATAGTTGCTTAAACTTGATTTTTTGTTCATGATATCTTTAGTATTTTCAAAAATTTTTTAGATTTTATTTAAAATTGATGTATTGTTCAAATAATGACTTTTTAGTATAGGATTTGATTCTTGATATGTTTTGTTTACTTTATTTCTGTATGATTATATACAAGTTATATTTGGATTTATATTATATATATTATGGTTTACTTCGTCATATCTCTGACATGTCATACTCATCCGAAAAATCAATTCTTTTGTATATGTTAACCTGATGTATTAATGAGTAGAATCGAGATATCTATTTGCTAAAGTTGGCAATGAATTAATTTAAAGAATTGTTAATAAAAAATAGTTTAGTCAAGTAATCTAATATCTCGTCCTTTTAACTTTCGGCAATAAAATCATTTAACAGAAATGCAAAAGTCTTTGAGAACG
Source organism: Araneus ventricosus (assembly GCA_013235015.1). NCBI lineage: Eukaryota > Metazoa > Arthropoda > Arachnida > Araneae > Araneidae > Araneus > Araneus ventricosus. The sequence continues at coordinate 9,747 of BGPR01008064.1, read as the reverse complement.
TGCATGGGTTACAGTTATTTTTGATATCTCTGACAGCCTTATAGTTCCTACCTAACCGCAGGATTATACTGTTGATTGTAAACAATATAAATCCATTCCGACCTATATATAATGGAGGAGGGGGTAATTTGCAAAAGTCCCTTGTGAAATAAGGATTCTGGTGGAGAAAAAAGAAACGTTCTCCATTTCCGTTTTTCTGCTTGAGGAGATTGCCTTTACACAATATTTTTCTTTTCTTCTTATCCTTTAACCCTTTGACTGTGATTTTTTTTTTAATTTACTCGATTTTCTATGCGATCTTTTTAGAATTTTTTTAAATCCAATTTTCTATTTCAATGATGATAATAGGCTCCAAGTAAGCTAAATTGTAGAGGTTTTTTTTTTCCCAAGCGGATTTTAAACCAAACGCTGGGACATAAAATTCCTATAACCCAAAACATCACATTTTTGTGCATGGAACATGATCATTAAAAGTTATTGCGTATATGTACATCAATAAACAATCAATATTGCAAAAATACATGCGTGTCGCTTACCTATAGATCAAAACTACCGAATATACATGCAGAGAAGAAAATTCTTCAGTAAACAATGGCTTTTGCAGGGAAAATTGACTGTATCATCTTGGTGACTAAATATAAAATGTGTACATTGTTCTACAAGTGGGACATGTTACAATGAGTTTCAAACCAATTTTTATCCCGGTAGTAATTTTAAAACTTGAATGAGACGTATATGTGCCTCTAATAGTCAAAGAGTCCCAAAATATATATCTGTTATCTAACTGATGATCAAGTAGAACAATTTAGTTAAACAATCTATAGACAGGTTAGACAGCTGGCAGACAAATTCAGCAAAGGGAGTGAAAAGAACCCATAAGGAACAAAATACTATAAGTACACAACTTAACTACACTTAATTCTAATGACATAAAAAATGAATTACTATATTAATAAATTTAAATTAAGTTAAACTTTTCTTAAGCTTTTTCTGCATGCGATTACTTTTTGGTTCGTAAACTTTGGAGTCATATCTTCCCTATTGCCAATAACGCGAAGAGGGCCGCAAGCAGATTCTGATTTAGAATTTCGAAGAACGAGCCCAAAACAAACTCTCGTTCACGAATAACGAGTTTTTCCATGCTTAATAATTTGGATGGACGGATTCATATTATTAGTTTATGGTTCTTGATTTTGTTTGGATAGTTATTCAAAATTTTTTTGTATCTTATATTTTTACTTGAATTCAGTTTGATTTTTAGTTCATGGATATAAAAGATAATACATCTTCACGGAATTAAGTTCTATACGCTATTAGTAATTATGAATTAATTATACCCAGCGCTCAAAAAGAATTTTTACAAAACTAGAGGAATGATAGTACGCATCAAGGCGATTGAAACCAGCGGAATTGATCTATCGTGATCAGATATAGCGACACCTGTGCACCAGGTGCCTATAACACTAGGCTATCTAACCAGTTTGGATGAGCGTAAGGAGGATTTAGCAAACCAAACACCCCACAAGGCTCCCTAGGCACCACACCGGAATGACAATCCCCGACATTTTTACTGAACAAATAAAAAAACAAACAAACATTTACACCGAAAGATATACAATGATATATAATAGTTTCATAGAAGAGTAGATGCAGATGACAGTGCTGCCTTCACTGCAGAATTTGAGGCCGATCTCTTGAGATTGTATCTTGGCTACATAAAAAATTTTTCTTAAGTTAAATTATTTTGTAGAAACTAATTATATAAAGATGAGAGCAAGATTATAAACTTTTAGTAAACGCTATTTAATATTATACAAATAGATTGTTAACTTAGTTAACGTGTTGTCCTTAATGAGACAATGTATTTACCCTAAAAGGATTAAACAATTTAAAAATGATTAAACACATTAAAAAGTTTAAGCAAAATAAAACAGGATCAAGCAAATTAAAATATTTTTTACATTAAAAGGATTAACCTTTAAAAGACGTAAATACTGTTTAGACATTTAACAACATTTAATAATTTATAATTTACTGTTTTTCAAACAGACAAACAAATCGTTGACACAGACAAACTGACCTCCCGTGGATAGAGTTTGTCGAAAATTTGATAAAACCTACAAATTATGTGAAAATATCACATACCAAATTTCATCCGTTCAGCCCAAACCGTTTTCGAGTTATCGTGTTCACAGATGGACATAATTCCAAAATTGTGTTTTTCGGACTCAGGGAGGTCTAAAACGTGGAGATTCATCAATATCTCGAGTTCGAATTTTTTGACGATTGCAATACTTTCTCTTTGTATGCTTCGCATACGACAAAGTAAAACGCAATGCAACATGATGTCGAGTGTGTGAAAATCACGAAAATACCTCTAGAAAGGGTGACGTAGTTAGGAGTCTTATCAGACTTTCACCTCTTGGTGTTTTTCTTCTGGGATCGTCT
>BGPR01008063.1:29152-62207 GCA_013235015.1 Araneus ventricosus | reverse complement strand
CGGAGGTCGTAACCCAGATACTGAGATGTAACCATTTGCTTAAACTTAAAAAAATTCCAACAATACACACCGGGAAATAATAGACACAGTATCAAACTTGCATTTTGTATGCAAATTTCTGACCACATAACGGCCATGGAAATTTTGAGGTGGCTATTTTTAATGTCCTTGACAATCACCTCTCAAAAGGCTATCGCAGTCCGGTTTGATGTCCAGTAACCGATTTTGTGGACCTTTGCCGGTTCCACAAAAACCCACGGGCAGTTCTCGCATACCTCTCATTCGGTTTCCTAACCTTTTACCCTTAACCTACTTTTTAAGACGATTTCTCGCGGCGATTTCCCTCCCCCCTCAGCCATCCCTCATCATCACCATCACGCCCGGATGCGACTAGCCGTTGGATCACGTGACGATCCCTTCTCTCTCCCTTGATCCGGGTCATCGTGAGACTCACTGCTGATACTCTTTCTTCCTCATCAACTATCGACTCATCAACGTGAGAGGACGGTTCGGTTTTGAGGTTCGTCTGAATCTTCGAGTGAGCGGTTTTTCTTCAGTGAGGGATCGGTGTTTCGTTCTAACCACCTGCCGATTGGTGTGTGGGATTTATTGTTTACTATATTGCCATTGATTCTGTGCATTAGAATCATGATTAGGTGACTGTTGATTCTGTAGTGGACTTTTATTATTTGAAAATAGTTTGTTGAAGGAAGTTTCCTTTGCATGTGAGTATGTTTTCTTAATTTCTCTTAAAATTTATTTGGTTTGTAAATTTCATGTGTTTTTTTTTTTTTATTTGGTTGTATTTCTTTATGTGCAGAGAAATTATGCAGCGAAATCTTCTTAATTTTATTTGCGATGTATTCCTTATTTTTACAGAAGAAATTTCTCCATTTAGAAATATTATTTTACGTGTAGTGAAATTATGCAGAGAAGTTTTCTGAATTTTATTTGCTATAAAGGATAATCAATACCTTTCAATGAAGGAATTTTCCTTCTGGGAGTATCGCTTTATGCGCAACAAAATTATGTAAAAAAATTTCTCAATTTCATATGCAATAAAACGACTATCAATTCCTTCTTTTCAGAAAAGAACTTTTTTCATTGGAAGTATTACTTTATGTGTAACAAAGTTATACAGAGAAACTTTCTGAATATTTTTTTGTGATATAATGACGACAAATTCCATCTTTCTAAACAAATAGCAGCATAAAAAGACTAATGTAAAGAATAACATAAAATGAACTTGAAATTTATTCTTTAGAAGTATATTCGTTCCCGTTTGAATAAAAAAAATTAGTCATCTTTTAAACATAATCTATATAAATATAAATCATGCTAAAACATTTTTTTTTATGATTTTGAAAGAAATTTCCGAATAATATTACGAAAACGGTTATTTAATTTTTAAAAAATGACAGTTACTTTTTGAAATGCTCCACTTCTTAGAAAAGTTTAGACACCGCATCCATATTTCTTGCATTTGAATAGAATTCTGTTAAAAATTTATATTGAAAATGTTTAAATTTCAAGTTTATTTAAAATATCAAAGAGCTACAACAGAATTTATCAGAATATATACTTGATTAAAGCCTATTCATTATTATGGTGAAAAAAATGTGAATAAGAAAAACAAATTTTGTTTGAATAATTTTGACCTTTATAAAATAATCACAATTAGGTTTTTACTAGTGCATTTTTGTAATGCAAGTATAATAAATAAATTACTGTATTATAATTTTAGAAATTTGTTTTGAGAAATATCGACTTTTTATTAAGGATTCTGTACATAAAATCTTAAAATTCTATTTGCTATTCCAGTTTATTCCAGTAATAGGAAACTGCATATAATTTTTCCGTCCTTCCATACAACTTACACTTATTTTTGTAAATATCGTTGTAACTAACTCTTTTTTACTGATAATTTTTATTATAAATATATGGGTTATTTATTATATTTATGTTCTTTATAGATTAAAATGCACAAAATTGACTTTTTGAATTTATCAAATAATTTTTTGATGAAATTATTTAGTTTTGATTTCAGTTTGAAATATTTTTACTTTGAATGAAAATTTAAAGCTTTTATGCAGCATTAAACATATGAAGTTAAAAACTTTATGTGCCATGAAACGAGTTAAACTCTGGGAAACAGATGTTTCAATTAATCATTAATTTATTTTTACTTTTATAAGCATAAGAAAGGTGGTTAAATGGTAAATTTATCTATTTTTCTTTTAACTTCAACTTATATCACAATATTTTAATAATAGTAAATGAGTATTTAAAAGTAAAACCCTTTAAATGAGAAAAGGAAAATGTCAGCAAGTAGAAAAATTATATTATTTTTAAAATACAAATATTTTATAATATCGTTTTTCAATTTATCAATCTGATAGTATCAACCACACTTTAGATCAACAACATTGAAAACTGAAATTTAAAAATTTCATTGAAGAATTAATTACAAGCACATAAAATTTCAAAACGCTCCTTTCTCATAAAAAATTAATCTTCTGTTGATTCATACATGCGTAAATATTTCTTTTTCGAAAATATTTCAATGTTTAATTTCGCAGAGAGTTATTTCACTGATATTATCCACTCTTCTTGTTTCCGGTGCATTTGAATCTTTTCAAAGGAATTTGAAATACATAGTTACTTAATTTGAGTTAACCCCCTCGCATAAAATGTCGTGTCTGACTCGTACACAAAATTACAGAATTTCTGATATTGAAATCTGTAATTAATTGAAAGCAGATATTAATTTAAAGGCCAAACCTTACTTGAGCTTGCTAGTATGTCTCAGGTGTCCTTTACTCTCTCATATGGATATAAATAGGAATAAATGTTCAAAATAGAATTGTCCATCTATTCAGGAGGTTAAATTCTCAACTCAAGAAGTTAACAAGCATTTATTTAGCAAGATTACTAAAAGTCAATATTAGTCGTTTACTGACTCTAAACAAAATTACAGAATTTCTGGTATTGAAATCTGTAATTAATTGAAAGCAACTATTAAGTTAAAACACAAACATTATTTGGGCACGCTAAAGTGTCTCAGGTGTCCTTTTCTCTCTCATATGGTAGAAATAAAACTAAATGTTCAAAATAGGATGTGCCATCTAATCAGAAGGTTAAACATTTAGCTCAAAAAGTTAAAAATCATTTATTTAGCAAGATTATCAGAAGTCAATATTAGGCCACAATATTTCTTATATTTTTTCAGTTTTTTGATAAGCTTAATCTTAATAATTATCTAGAAATAATGGTATTACATTTTTCCAGCTACTGAAAACATCTTTCCATATTTTTTCATCATTTAATTCGAGAATGAACAGTTATGATTTTACAGTTTCAAAAAATAACATTGCATATAAAATACTCTTACTCTAATTTTAACTTTAAACACAGTGAATTTTTCTTTTTATGCGTAAGATATCCTTTAATTCCAACTTTTAAATACAACGCAATCAGCTTACATATCAATAAAAAATTTTAAAAAGCTATTGTTAAAATCCATAAACAAACAATCAAAATTAAAATATTTCTGCGTTTTTAAATTGTATCTGACCTATTTACGAGTTAAATTTTTTAAAAGGATGTATAGTGTTCTAGAAAATATAATTGATACAAATGTGTATTTATAAAATAATGGAATAATAACAAGAAACATAAAAAAGGACACAATTAAGGAATGAATAATACAAACTGAAATTGTTTACAAAACTTGTCTCAATTGTTTTGAATTTGTTCGCTCTACTTCAAGTACATGGAATGGAATAGCTACCAACTAATGAATCGTCCCATGCATCATTTCATCAAAAAACATTTAACTACTTAACGACACACAAACGAAGATGTTGACACGAAACAATAAAATCTAAATATCAGCTTGTCATGATACTGTTTTCCCACAAACTACATATAATCCACAGCGCTTAGTCGCCGGTTTCAAAAACTAACCTAGAAAGCAATCCTCCTCCCACACAAATCTTACCAAAACAATCGAAAAGCATCCTACACTTTTCCTGAAAGTGAAACTTTCTCAGACTTCATTCTAAATCCCAATCAGTCCTGCTGACCTAGAACCGAGGATCCATCCAACCATAACTGACTGATTGGTTTGGCGCATCAGCAGATACCTCTTTGTCTCCATTTCGTTGGCAAACACAATAGGCCGGCAAGTTTCATGCTGTGAGCAAATTAAATCTCGCCCTGGATGTAGTAAAGTTAACGTATGAATGTGACTCGACAGTTTGTGTTAAAGGTGATGGGATTGGGGGGAAGTCGTCCGTTTTATTGGTCAGTGTGACTGCAGACTTTGACCCAGACAGAATTGGGATAAGGTTGCTGTAAAGAATTCAGATATGACTTGTGATTTCCTTTCAATGCCATACTGTTACCTGATTTGAATTTTTAATGAGAAGAAAATCGATATTTTGTTTTTTCAATAGTTATGTTTAAAAATATTTCGGAATGAGGTTATACTGGCACTTAAATAGCTTCGACGATGTAGATATTAATGCTAATTTGTGATTGGCACATAAAACAATGGTTTATATGGAACAAAATTAAAGCAATGTGGTATGTTAATAAATAGAAAATCAATCTGTAGAATTTTAATGCGCACATTATGGGAATTATCTAAAATATTGTTATGCCAAATATAGACCGGACTACTCAGTGCTTAAGGTAGGAATGACCACTTCTCAAATTACTATTACTTATTTATTAACCAGGTTTGTTTCTTGGCCTAATACCATATACAAGACATTGGGATTTAATCTCAAATACATGAAAATAATAAACTTGAAAAAAATTAATTTTGAAATATTTTAGCTTTTAGAGGATAGTGTCTTTTATAAACGTAATAGAAAGTTAAAATTTTTAAAAAAATCAGGCAGAATAAAATAATTTTTATGTATCGTGATAAATGTTATTCCATTATCAATTTATTCATAATTCTAATAAAAGTATTCTATTTTTCACTTTTTTTCCTCTAATTTTGAGTGCTATCAAACAGAGCCATTTTAGGAATTTACAGATTTGATAGAATTTGAAATTTAGATGAATATCAGAATAGAAACCGATTATATTGTGTCATATAGATTGCATGATGGAAAGAAGAAGCAACATCGGCAGAAATTTATTAAAAATTTATTATTTATTAGAAATTTATCCATTTAAGAAGTATTCATATTTTTAAAAAATGAAATAAAGATAAAACAACAGAAAATTTTCAAATTCAGAACTTTCACTTAATTTTATTTACCTTAAAAAAGGGATGCTCTTGCGCTCTTCTTTCGAAATGGAGGATGATTAGAATTAAACTATTTCTGTTCAGAACACTGTAGAGAAAATTCCAACGATCATAATTCATTAATTCTGGGTGGTGTACATTTCAAAGCATGGATAAACTAAAACCGAGAATTTTTTTTTTGGGGGGGGGGGGAATTAAGAAAAATACCTGTTAAAATTTGCATTTTTGACAATAGAATTGCAACCTTATCTTAGATCCATAAATTGAATTGACATTTGTGTACAATTTAACTGTGACAATCTACTACACTTACAATTCGTAATTAAAAGGTATCGTGACAATTATCGAATTATTATAGGACTACAAATGATTGGTGTTTATATCATAAACTGCCTATTTTCCCCTATCATTCTCTTTTGAAACTTTTTTGAATCACTCGTTTCCTCATGTATTCCGTCAAGATATCCTCTTATTATCACTAGTTTTTCCTCTATAGCACTCTTAATATGGTGAATATGGATACTTTAATTCTATGCACCAACACTTGGATACTTTAATTCTACGCACCAACACTTGGATACTTTAAATCTGTGCTGCAACGAATCGGTACTGAGAACAACGAAGGGGGAGAGAGTGGAGAGAATGTATTTTCAAATAAAATGAATTTGAAGTAAAATATTTCCAATCACTGAATTTTTTATACGGTTCAGAGACCTTTTCTAAAGACTCGAATGTAAACTCCCCTGAAATACTTGTGATACTTAGTGTTTGGTTTCGTATTATCTGAGAAGTCTGGAAAATGTTACTTGCTCGTTCAAATATAGATCCCAAGAAAAGATATGGAAATAACTTCTCAAATCTACCACTAAGATGTCTAATCAACCCTCTTATAACGCTATGCTGTTATAGATTGATATAAATTGCATTATATTATAATAGGGCTGCATATAAAAATGACTTCATTTTTTAAAAAGGGAAATATTTGCAAGAGTAACATATAAAATAGCGATAAAAAATCTCACAATTTCCAATAAAAATTCCATAGGATTTACCCTCAAAGAGCCCAACTATTTTGATCTAATAGATTTAAGGTCCGAAAAATAAGCTTTTAAAGCGGATAAACCGTATATTTTAGTATATAATCAAAACCCTACAATATGAGAGTATTTTATCTATAGAATTTCGAAGAAAATATATAAATATAAACGAATTGTCTGCATTTGAATTGAACATGAAAAATGCAAAAAGGCAGTTCAGCCAATCAGAGGGTTAACTGCCTGTGGTATTAAACTAAATATACATTTCTCCTCAACTCCAGAATTCCTCAACCCAGATTTCTCCTCATTTTGAGATACAGCTATTTATGCAATACATTACAGAAAAAAATCGTCAATAAGCCTTTCTTAGCTTATATTACGAAGTGTATCAAATGCATTTAATTATGTTTATGCTTTTTTCTCAGTATTTTGTCTTTGTTTACGATCCTTTTGAGCAAATAGCCAAAACGCCTACATAATTTGAAATATGTCAAAAATATTATTTTGTTTTGAGCGTCTTATTTTAAAATAATTTAACTATTTTATCAAAAATATTATTTTGTTTTGAGCGTTAAATTTTTATAATGCATACTCATATTCACACATGTATAGGAAAAATGTTCTATTTATGCCGTGCGTAAACGCGAAAAAATATCTAAATAACTTCACTTTTTTTTTTCTTTTTCTACTGTACAAAGGTCTAAAACAATTGATCTCCTGCAAGAAGATTTTTCACAATAAAATAAAAACAGAATATAGACAGAATAAGCAAGCCCTAAGAAACTGGAACAAATATTAATTTGTTAAAATTATTCTTTTTACCCTTTACTGTATAATTTCTCGTCTGAAAATTAGGCGAAATCTTTATTAAAAGAATGACAACAACTCATAGATTAAAACCATCAGCAATTGTTAATAAACAATTTTAAATTGATATTAAAGAAAATATTAAACATTATCGCAGCATAGCAAAGAGTTTAATAGATAGCGTTCCCGCATTTGCGATAAATAATTAATGAAGACAGACAGAAGAAATGTAGAACTAGTAATCATCCAACTGTTGAAAAAGTCTACATTTTGGCCTAGATAGAAATCAAAACAAAAATATGTTATTAAGATTATTTGTTTTTAAATGTATGAAATGAAAATTACAGTGATAATTATATTTCTGTTATTTTACTAACTTTGATTTACTTTTTAAATTGGAAAAATATTTATCTTTCATAAAAATTCGAAAATGGAATGATTAAACATTCGTGTCATGAAAAAATACTTTATTCTAATTCTATTTATTATATTCAAACTAAAAATTTTATAAAACGAGGAAACTGAAAAATAATTTTGCGATTGTTATTCAATTTTATGTCTATATGATGCAATAAAAATCAATTTTGCAGGTTACTTGTTTATATCTGTACTCTTTTACAGCAAATGGTATAAAGTGTAAATAATTTTTTACTAATAAATGTTGCTTATAAAAAATTTTCAAAATATACATTTCATCAAAATTCCGAAGGATGGGAAATTGTTTTAAACTTAAATCAGCCTTACAAATGATTACAAAACTTTTATGAACGGTCATTCTTGTATTTTAAATTATGTGTAAATTATGATGTTAGAAAATGGAATCGACTTTATATATTTAAGTAGTTTTTTTATATCTGTGTGTGTTCTCTCAACATATGAAATAAAATTTAATCAATTAGATCTGCTATCTAAATTGTTATTCTTTTATGTTTAATTAACTATTAATTACTATTAATTAAATAAACAAATGTTTAAAGCATACTTTATACATAAGATATCGTGTACGAAAGCCGTCGAAATGTTAAAAATTTTAGTTATGTGGCTGCAAATCAAATATCATTTTTCGATTTAACTTTTAGCACCAAGAAAGAGATTATAATAGTCAGAATTGAATAATTTATCAATTACTTTAATTTTAATTATTTTGATAAAACTTCTTATCCATATTTTTCTAAAGATACTACTTTTAAGATAAAATAACATTTTGAGAAATACATAAAGCATTTATTAAAACTATTATATTTCTAGATTTTATTTCTTAATTAGCAGAGTAGGAATAAATCCTGATTTGAGTTTTTTTTGACTCCTAACCATATTTATAAAAGTTATTACGTTTCTTTCCCGAAAGAATGTTAGATATTTTAGACTATGGATAACAATGCACATTTTTGCATTCTCCACCTTTGCATCATTTGAAGTAGTTATAAAAAATACTTTAACGAAACTTATTTTCTATTATTTGGCATTAATGTGAAATATTTATATGTATGAATAAGTAGTAGACTTTTTAAATATTTTTATAAGGTTTATAATCCGATATATCCCGATTTTTTTTCTACATTTCATGTTTTTGAAAAATGTCATATTAGTTTTTCTAATTCTTCTAATAATAGTGATTTATTTATATATTCCTTGTATTATTAATCCAGATAAGATATTTTTTTAAAAATAGAAATATATGATGACTTAAAATATATAAATGATCTTTAATTCAAAATTTTAACACAGTTCTGTTCCCGTGTATGTCTTCCACCCTCGTAGACTTTCTGCATCTGCCTCTCCAATGTTGGCATGTATGCATTTAAAATTTTAATACCCAAATCATATACCAAAATTCATATCTCTATTCTATTGCGTTTTTTTAATTACGATCTTCACATACACCCGAACAGACAGACCGAAAGACAGATTTCTCCAAAATTGATGCATACCGACAATTCTGATGCTTAAACCATACGGAAAGTTTCATCTGTGTAACCCAATACAATTTTGAGTTATCGTGTTCACGTGCACACGTGCTGACTGACAGACAGACTTCCTTTCGACGTATTCGTCCAAAATTTCAATTTAGGTACCGAATTTCATTCGTTTAGTTCAGAGTTTCCCAACCTGTGGTACGCGTACCCCTGGGAGTACGCAAAGGACCAGTTGGGGGTACGCGAAATCTAAGTTGGTAATGGAGGACACGTGAAAATATAAGGGATTTTAAAAGTTACAGAATTTTGTTTCCCAAAATTCGCGCGTGTGAAAAGTAAAAGTAAAAGTTTGCGAATCTAAAGCCTACGCTCAAAATAAGAAAACATAAAGATAAAGGAATCCTATTAAATAATTTATATACTGTCTTCATCAGACCCGATTATGCATGCATTTCAATGTCTTCGCAAAAGCTGTAGCTCACTGGGCGCCACTATTGTATGCTTTTTATTTTTTCTAGTTTAGACTTATTGATTAAGCTTATTAATTCGAGTCATATGACTCTTCAGTTTAACAATTCCCTTAACGTTATTGATAAAAAAAAACTTCTTTGCATTGACACAGGTTGGAGGGAGGCGTATCACAGAAGGGGGTACGCGAAAATAAATGGACAAATTAAAGGGTATGCGAGGGGAAAAAGGTTGAGAACCCCTGGTTTAGTAATTCCAAAAATAGTTTTCTCGGACTCAGGGAGAATTGAAACGTGTTGATTCATCAAAATCTCAAGATCGAATTGTATGAATTTTACTTTCTTTAATACACAAAAAAGTTGAAAAAAGTGACACTCTTAAATAACGCTCGTAAAATTCAAACGCGTTGAAAGCGAAATGAAAATTAAATTTTGGAATCTACTGTTCATCTTGCAAGAGGAAAAATGCCTTGACGTCACAGTACGAGGCCACTTGCATTTAGATGATATTCGTAGTTACGTCAGTCTTTCGACTATAATTCTTCTTGAAATGAATCCATTACGGCAAGTCGATAGAATAGCGTCAGGTCTTGATTTATTATTACAGGATTAACACCGGAGAAATGAATTTGTTTAACCTTCTAAATAAATAATACAGACTGTTTAGATATTTATTCTTAGTTCAATCTATATTAAAATGTAAACGACATTTGAGATACTTAAGAGCGTCCAAATGATTTTTATCTTTTAAACTAATTATTGGTTTGACTTAATTACAAATTCTAACATCAAAAAATTCGATAATTCGATCCAGGAGTTAGTCACATGAAGGATTTTTAAAAAATGACGGGCGGCTGTCTTTTTGAAACAGCCGTTGATGATAAAGGCGTAGGACTATTTTACTCGCTTGACTCTTTTCCGATTTTCAATTTTTTTTGTAACTTCTTTTGTTACCCTTTATATCTACAATAAGACATTAGTTATGTTTTTAACCGCTTAACTTAACAGCCCGAGAATACTCGTGCATCGAATTATCGAAATTTTAGTCTTATAAACTAAAATTGAATCATTAATTAGCTTTATTATTTGACACAAAAAATATGTAGGATCCATAAACATCTTAAGTATCCTATGCCTTCTTAGATGAATGAAAGCGACAGCCCCTTCCCAAAACAGGAGGGGTCATCTTATTAGATAGCAAAGAAAACTATTCAGTTAAGTGGTTAATATATGTAGTTACCGAGATATAGGGGATCTCCCATACAACGTCCTATGTGGCGTTTTGGCGTATGAATCCAATTCCTTCCTAAGACCCCAATGGGAGGAACGTAGTCCTACGTTAAAGTTACAGAAATCGATAATCGATACAAAAAAAGAGATATGCTCATCTAAATTTCTAAAACTTTGCAATAGCACGAATTTTCGTACATGATACCTTTAAATATAAAGGCTTCATCTGTATTTCCGGCTAAAAGAAACGTATTAAAACATTTCTTTAATGCTTGAGGAAAGAGAAAACACCCATGAGTAGCGTCTGGTCGCACTGGGTCACCAAGTACCGGAAGAAACTCGGGTATCTTCCGCTTATTCAATGTAGGTCTCTAGTTACCCGCATTCATTTGCATTAGCAACATTTATTGTGGGTGAGTACGGAAGCAAACTTGACTCTTCTCCAGACGCAAATAGAGTGATTAGCATGCAAAAATGATTCTGTGGGAATCCATTAACTCGAGTTTATGCATGTTAATGAGTTTCTACGAAATGTTTGTGTCAACTCTACACTCCGAGGTTGTTAATATTTGCTACTCTGCCGTTTTCACCTTCTTTTCCAATTAATTCGAAATAACTTAATAATTGATTAGTAAAATTATTTATTTACTATATTTTCGCCTCGAAGATACAAAGTTTTATAAGTAATGAAATTTTAATTAAAAAATTAAGATTTTAATTAATTATTATTCATTAACATAAGATTAAAATTAAATACATAAGTTATTTAAAATGCATTGCTTAAGCTGATTTATATAGATTTGCGCAACTTTTGATAAAAGATTAAAAAATCGTGCAATGTAGGAACCAAAAGAATTCAAACGGAAAAAATTAACTATTTGAAGCATATTCAAAATTTTATATTTTCCTTAAGAATAAATTGTAATTAGTTGTATGGTCAGATAGTAATTAAAAATGATTAGGTGATCAATTATAGTGAAATTCCATCTTTTAAACTATTTGCAGATTTATTCGCACACGGTGACTGTAAATTATCACCAGTCGCGGAATAATTCCGGTGATAATTCACAATTGTCTTGTGCGGATTATTCCGCTTGCGGATGCAAATGGCTTAATCAATTTGCGAGGTAAATGGTGGAAAATACTTTTTTAAATCAAAATAAAATTAATTGAGTCAATTTATGCTCGCGTGTTACTCGTCAAATGTGCAGCGCCAATTTAATTTTGGAATCTATTCTGAGTCTTAAGTTTGCTGCTTGTAGTATTGTCACAGCACAGGGTGAGACAACGTGCTGAACGATTAAGTTTGTCATGTAATTGTGACGTCACATTTAACACTATTAAACGGGAAATCATTTAGTTTCATCTAAACTGTAACAAGTGTTTACTTATTTCAGTCTTAAAATGGGACAAAAATAATATCGCTTTCAATAAATGAGTTATTCGTTGTTCTATAAAAGCTTGGATAGAGGCTTTTCACATTTCTGCTGTTTCTGGAAGTTTTTCATATGTTTGTTTGTTTCAAATTTGTCAGTTACTTTTTAGAAAGCGAATTTCAACATTTATTCTTCATCTTTCTTAATTACAAGTTTAAACAGAATTTGAAAGATAAAATTTTTATATTTTTAATAAAAGTATTCTGTAGTATAATTATTTTTATACTCGAAAACAAACATGTAAAAAACTATAATTGAATAAAATGCCCATTTTTGTGCAAAATGCGTTATATTTTATTTATAAATAATCCTCGATGTTTTATTCTTTTATGTAAGAACAGATATAAAAATTATTTTAAATATATTCATAAGTGTTTGAGTTTCAGTATTTCAAAAATATTCAAAAATATTTCAATTTGCTGTTACATGGGCAAATGCATCTCAAAAAATTAGATATGATTTATAATAATAAAAAATAATATTATAAAGGCCAAATTTTTTTTTATTCAATAAAAGCCAGGAAGTTCACAGTCACAAAATATTTCGATGTTTTGAATAATTTAATGTTTTTAAAATAAAATGTGGTGTTTCATACTCTTTACACATGTGATATTATCAAACTTGTACTTAATTATAAATTTAAATCTATATATATAAAAGAGGAAAGTATATTTGTGTGTATATTCGGTTTTTGGTTCTTTATACACGTCCACACCGCTGAAATTGTGCAGACCAAATAGCACAAGAGGGAGCTAACGCCGTAAAAATTATTTTAAAATTCGAATTAGATTTTTATTTATTTGATTAAATAACGAAAGTTAAGCTTTTTTAGACGTTTTTCACAAATAACTTTTGAAATACTTATGGAACGAAAATTATTATTGCATCACCTTAAAGAGCAAAAAAGTATCTTTTTAATGATACCAATTTAATTCTTGTGCAATTTTTTCTCTAACTGTAATTAACGTTTCAAAATTCATTTTAAACTCAAATTTAAACAATGCTTTTATTGTTATAAAATAAAATTCAAACTAATTTATTCTTTTATCAAATCCTTTATTCACTTGTTTTCACCCACTGTTAAAGCTAAGAAAATATGGCTTTTTTTGTCAAGGTAGATTTCTTACTTCCGCTGTTATTTCGTAGCATGCATTTAACTCCCGTTTTCATTTCGTAGCATGCATTTAACTTCCGTTTATGTTTCGTAGCATGCATTTAACTTCCGTTTATATTTCGTAGCATGCACTTAACTTCCGTTTTTATTTCGTAGCATGCATTTAACTTCCGTTTTTATTTCGTAGCTTTTAATACGCACTCAAATATTCAATGACGTTAGTTTAGTTACTACGCGATGTTTCGCTGAAATTTCACGAATTTTTGAATATTAACGTTGATATGGCAGCGTTGTTTAAAAAGAGTAGAAAAATTCTATTTCATATTTGAGTTTCAGTTTGACTTTTTTTATAGTATTAATAGAGTGTATTTATATTTAGTTTTTATTCCCTTAACTGAGGTTTAAAGTGTTTTTTTTTTGTTCGAGCATTCTTCTTCAGCGAAATTCTTTCGAGTGAGAATTGTTCTCGAGCGATTTTGACTTTCTTTATCTGATTTATAAAACATTTTATTTAGAAGCTTCGCAGTAACCAAGTTATACAGTATAAGTACATTGTAAAGCTGTATTAGTTACTTAACTATATATTGTTTAAAATAAATGTTCTTTTTTAAATTTTCTCACATTTGCATTTCATTTCTCATATTCACCATACAGTTATAAGGTTATAAAAAGGCTATATTTGACAGTTTTAATTCAACAAGAAAAGATTCAAAGAAGATTTACATTTGTTGGGGAAAGTTGGTGACAATATTTTTAGGGAAAAAAAATATGAGGCCGGTGTATGAAAAAATATGGACCTCGAGCAACGCCGGGTTTTCAGCTAGTTATTTATAAATATCTTTAATGACATTTTTTCTTTCAGAACTGTTAAAATAAAATAAAAGTAAATATATTGAATATAATCTAGATATATGCTTATACTTGTATAAAGAATTTTTCAATAATGATGATAATGTTTTTTGAGAAAATACATTAAAAAATTTTATAGCACGATTTCTTGTAATATTCTGAACACGTTAGCACAACTGCGTTTCAAAAAATTTAGTTACAAATAAACTTTAAAATTTTCTTATAAATAAAATTCTAGCCTATAGTGTTGTTCATATATAATCGTCTAATGCATTTTTATTCAAATTTTGAAAGATGAATCAGATTCAGAATTCATCTTCGTAAAAAGGTTTCCTCAAATCAGGGAGAACAAAAAAAATAAACTTTTGTGATTTTTTTCTTTTTGTTTCTGCAAAGTTTAATTGATTAAAAGAACTTTTTACTAAAGAACCGTTTGCAATAAAATAGTTTACTTTAATGCATTTAATTTATTTCTTATTTAAAAGTTGAACAGTCGGTTCAACTTTTAACCGTATTACATACAAAAACGGGAAAATGCTCCCTAGACAATGCTCACCTCTTAAGAATTAGATACAAGATCTGAAAAAATGAGCAAATTATAGCTTCTTAGGTTGTCTTTGACACATTGACCGGGAGATTTTTTGCAGAAAATGACGAGTTTGACTAAAAGAGAATAAGAAAAATCAAAAGATGTCATATGACTTCTCTGGTTCCACAATAATGTGTTAAAAAATATTTTTACAAACAATGAAAAGGTCGGCTCGTGAATTTCACAAACAAGGCAGACAAAAGTAAACACGTGTTCCGTAAACTGCGCGAAAGATTATTTTTATAACATTTTGCTGAAAACCTGCAATGCAAAAAGATGACTCGTTTAATTTAACATAAACATCCTGGAATGCACATTTTACGTGTAATGTAAACTTAATGCCTGGCCTGGAATAACTTCCATTTTAAAAGTTTATGTTATGAAAATCATAGGTCATTATATCTGTTTCTCACTCATTCATTTTTTAAACTTATAAATTTATGTCACTTCTGTTATTTTCATACACTGTTTATAAAAACAACATTAACAAAATCGTTTGATGTGTTAATTTCATTTTATGTCATAATTTTTGAATTTTACCCACAGATAGATGCCGATGTGTTTGTATTTTTAAGGAGCATGCCAAGATTTTCAAAAATGCTATAATTAATGACATCTTAAATTGTCATTAAGTATAAAGCTACTGACAAATGTTGCGATGAAGATCGTAATACCAAATTTTCACATGCCTTTGAGTCATAGAAAGAAATCCATGAAATTAAAAATCTCCTGTTTTAAAAACAGAATTTCGCTACGCAGAATATTGAAAGCTCGAATCTTAAGTTTTAAACATAGTTTCATTATGTAGAATTTCAATTAAAGTTAGATAAAGCTTACGCTAAGCGTTAAATGATTAGAAATGCTACAGCAATGATGTAATACCCAATACTGTGAATGATGTAATACTAAGTTTTATGCGTCTTGGAGCTATAGAAATGCTACAGCAATGATGTAATACCCAATACTGTGAATGATGTAATGCTAAGTTTTATGCGTCTTGGAGCTATAGAAATAGCTCCATGAAATTAAGGATCTTCTGTTTTAAATAATATAATTTTTTTTATGTAGAAAAATCGAATAAATATGGTTTAGTTACATTTACGCCTCGCTTTGAAGCAACACGAAGGCTATTTTGGGACGGACCTCGTAATTTCAAATCGCGATCGGATGACGAGGACGACACCTGAGCTGGCATTCTCCTCTCCAAACTTTCTAATTAGACCTAAACACTTTAGCAACCTAAATATTCCTTTAATTTTGTAAATAAGTATGCTAAAAACTATTCAATGAAAAATTATTTTGTACGCAATAATTATATTTAAATATGATTACCTTTTTCAGTAATTAGCGTTTGAATATATTGCGTATTAGAATACTGAATAATAAACAAAATTTTTAAAGCTGTTGATTCTTAAGCTCTGTATCCAACTTATAAATTAAAATCAGTATATAAGTTTAGAAGAAACAGCTAAGGTATGCTACGGTTAATGTGGATAGTTGGTTATTATGCATAATAACAGCAGTAATTATGCATAATAACGGTTATTATGCATAATAATCAAGTTAAGCCGGTTAAAGTGGATAATTTATGTGAATTTACCACATTAACCGGTTATTATGCATAATTACCAATGAAGTTCAGTCATTGTGATTAATTACATTTACATGTGATATTATTGGCCAAACTTCATTGGTAAATGTGATTAATGAAGCAAAATTTACTAAATAATCAACTCTAACGTAATTTTTATGTCATACTATAATGTTTCAGGTCTCTAGTATTTGTGCGTGCACATTTAACTGCAAACTGATTTTAAATGTTAATTTATCGAGATTTTTTGGGGGGGAGGGGCATTCTTACTCTAGTAATAAACGTTTTGGATAGAACGAATGACTTTGGTTATTTTAATGTTTTGATTCCGTTAATATTTAATGCCACGTTTTTAAAAACTATTAAACATGTGGCAGTTACGGTTTGTCTTTGTACTATGTCCTGTTTCAAATGTAGTATTTCAACTGCTCTCGCGTTGCACGAGACATCAGAAATGGGCACTGAGAAGATTTTTTTTGACTTAAAAAATCATCCTACGGATTCGATAGCAGCCTGAGCCGGAACGTAGTAGTTCCGCTAGCTCATTGAATGTAAGGAATCTGTGTTGTTTTAAATATTGAAGTGAAGCAGGATAAATTGTGCTCGCCATGCCTGCGGTATCTGAAATAGACACCTGACAGATTTTTTTAAATTAAAAAAACATACTATGGCTTCTCTAGCAGCGGGAGCCAGACTCTAGTAGCTTCGCTAGCTCATTGAATGTAAGGAATCTGCGTTTTTTAATTATTCAAGTGAAGCATGAAAAATTGTCCACGCGATGCCTTAGGCATCTCAAGTGCCACCGGCAAATTTTGTTAACTTATAGAAAACATATTATGGCTTCGCTACCAAGGGAAACCGGAACCTATTAGCTTTGCTAGCTCATTGAATGTTAGAAAATTGAAAAAAAATTAGAGAAGAACACTGGTATATCAGAAAATGTAAAGAATAAATAAAGCATTTGCCCCTAGTAGCTTTGCTACTAGCGGCAAATGTTTTTCAGAACAAGGAATAGTAAAGAATTAATAGATTTACTCAATTCTAATATTTGCAATTGGAAAGAAACACTCTAGATTTAACAAAAAAAGAAAAAAGAATAATGGGAAGAATCAAAGAAACCACCGTGCAAGTGAAGACAGATTTCTAAA
Source organism: Araneus ventricosus (assembly GCA_013235015.1). NCBI lineage: Eukaryota > Metazoa > Arthropoda > Arachnida > Araneae > Araneidae > Araneus > Araneus ventricosus. The sequence goes on along the minus strand of BGPR01008063.1, from coordinate 44,760 downwards.
TGTTGAATTCCAAAATAGGAACAAGCAACTTCATAAAATTCCACTCAAACGATTTTTATTAAATTCATAAATCAACAAAAATCGTTCAATTACGTAATCGAGGAATATAAAATCACTAAATAAAGAAAAATTATATTTAAAAACATTTAATTAAAATTAAATTTTTAAATTTTAAGACCAACTTTAGAGGAGCTATTCCATTGAAAATAATCACATTGACCGAGCTTCATTGGTAATTATGCATAATAACCGGTTAATGTGGTAAATTCTCATAAATTATCCACTTTAACCGGCTTAGCTTGGTTATTATGCATAATTACCGATTATCCACATTAACCGTAACATATACATCACAAGGCTTTTCACTTTAAATTTATTATTATAAATTTAAAAATTTATTTTTTATAGAATTAATTTATTAAAAATATACGAAAAGTGCACATCAATTAATCTATGCCATTAAAATTTGAATTGCCTCATCTTTATGCTGGATATTCAGAACTGAAGTACAGTCGAACGCTGAGAATCCTAATCCGAGGGCTGATCTTTGTTAGGATTCCTGGGAATACGGATTATCCGGGATATTCTATAAAATACCCTTGAAATACCAAATGCAGTAGAGTATTGACTCTGGGTACTCTGTGAAGGCGTACGGAAAGAGCACGCGGTGATTCGCACGGTACAGTGGCAAACAAATTGAGGGTAAAAAGAAGATATCTTGGTTTGTTTCTACTAATTACGGCGCTGTATTTATTATTAAAGACCAATTTGAATACTTCTTTTAAGTTAGGAATAAACATTAGATTTTGTTTCTGATTCGCAATTGTTATTTTCCTTCATTTTTCAGTGAAAATTGATTAGAAAATTTTAAAAAAGATATTCGGATTATCCGAAATTTCGGATTCCTGGGATTCTACTGTATTTATATTCAAAGCATTTTAGATAAAAAGAAAAACTAATGGTCATAAAAAAAAGCCAAATTTTGGTGATATGCATTTCAGATCATGCGAAAATAAATGACTGAAAAACCTAAATTTTCAATTTTAAATTGAAAATCCTTCCAATAATCCTCATATTTATATATCTTTTCTTTTCTTTTATAGGCATTGATTGGGCATTTTAACAAAGCCATAATTTAAAATAAAAATGAAGCTGTCAACGTCAACAATTTTTCCTGTGCTCTTGTTGATGGTAAGCATGATATTTGAAAATTACGTCAGATATCTTGTTTAAAATATGTTAATATGTTTTAATTTTATTTTACACTGTGTTTTACTCATTGAAACTTAGTTCATATCAACAAAATTTCAAATGCAGGGTTTTACACTAGTTTGATAAATTATTCATTGTCTTCAGCTCTTGTAAGGTAGCAAGAATTGGATATTAACATTGGTATAATAGAACCAATAAATACAGATTTCCCTTTAAATTGCAGAAAATTATGAACAAATTAGGACTTAAAATCTATTATATCTGAAGTCTATTATTCTATAGAAAAGAGTCTATTAATTTCAAGTAAAAATATCAGTATGCAAACTTTGCTAAAAAAAAATTGACATTTTTAAAGCTTTTAATATATTTGAGGTAAAAAAAAAAATGTTGTAAGGTAGCAAGAATTGGATGTTAATATTGGTATAATAGAACCAATATTAACATCCAATTCTTGCTACCTTACAACATTTTTTGCAACATTTTTTATCTCAAAATCCTTTTAGTTTTCCAGCCCAAAATTATTCATTTAATCAAGTAATCAGTGATAGTTAGTAAAGTTCATTTCCACTTCTACGTGCTATTTTTTTTATAAAAAATTTTTATAAGAAACATTTAGTAGATTTAATTTGCTTCAAATAAAAAGCTCAAATGCATAATAAACCTAAAAAATAAAATTATCTCTCATTTAAAAGATTCTTAAATTGAAAACAAAATTTCGAAAATTAAAACAAATAGTTTTGTACTTTTATTTATGTAATTAAATCCTATAAAAAAATTCCAAAGAGCGTAATTTATTTTGATTACAAAGACAAACACTTTTACAATATTCTCCATTCTAGAAAGCTGTAATTTAGGCGCAACTATTTATAACAACTTTTGCGATGTTTGGTAGTTTATATCAATTTATGAAACGTATGCATTTATCTATAAATTATAACTTATATACAAACTGTTAATTTAATCTCAATTATATGAGGAATGTACATAATTGCGCATTTTTAATGACTACTCACTTATGTAATTTTTATACAAAAATATTAAATGCATTAAAATTAATTTCATCATTTAAACATGCCAAAATTTTAAATTCAGTTATAAACTCTATACAAAAAGTAGATTGTTTTAGATTTTGTAATTAAAAAATTGCATAGTTAAAAAGTGACATTTTGAGTTTATGTGTTCCTATGCTGCGCAATAGTGGCTGTTTACATCGGTTGCATTTTTGTCTTGTTTGAATAAATTTTATATAATTTAATAATTATTAGAATAAAGATTAGAATATTTAACATTTTTTACCTTTTGCAGAAAAATTTTTAATAAAAACATTTAAAAATGACAGATTTTAATAATTAAACTAGCTGTGTGGCCCGGTGTTGCACGGGCTCTCACGAATAATAGGATATTCCCGGGCGGAGAGAAGTGAGGTCACGTGAGACCTTGGGATCCATATATTTTCATATGTCCCGCCTCCGTTTTTCTCTACAATCAAGAAATATTGTCACTTACTTTCCCTAACAAACGTTACGAAGTTAAGCACTTTAATACAAAAAAAGAAGGAAAAAAACATGAAAATGATTTTTTTTCCCATTGTTAATAAATCCAAAGCAGAAGCTCGCTCAAAAAGAAATACCAACTTCGGTAAATAAATAAAAAAAATGCAACACCGGATGTGAAAACTAATAATAGGGGAAAAAAGAATCCGCCGTGAATGAATTCATCATGCTGCCAATAGATGGCAGCACGTCAATTCATTCATTTTGACGTTTTTAATTAACATCTTTTTAACTAATTACAATTTCGGAATTTAAATAGTCGAAATGGATTCCTTGGATTATTTTCCATCTTTTGGTACTTAGGCTAGTTTCAGGATTTAGTGGTTCGTGAGAAGATAGAAGGGCATAGATACATATGTTTGTTTAGCTTCGAATTTTAATAGGATAGATTAAATTAAATTAAATATTTATTTTCTTATTATATTCTCTATGAAAAAATCATGTAATGTAGAGTCAAGTTAACCTCCCAACGTCGAGCGTCGTCGCTGTTTTAGATGCAACGCTTGCGTGAGCAAAGTGAATTTCTATTTAAACACAATGCCAGGGGTGGGGAGCCTGCGGACTTACCAGTTATTTAAATTTGCATTGAAATAATATTCTTGTTTGTAATATAATAATTACTGAACAATAACCTTTTAAGATTCTGCTCGTGCGGCCTTTTGCCCAACTGCAGAAATTTAATGAGGCATTTCAGTGCAGAAAGGTGCCCCACCCCTGCCGCAATTCTATAACAATACAATATGATTCAAGCTAGTTTGGCGCACAGGCTAAATCCAAAGGGAAAACCGTTGTCTTTGTTTATCCTCCGTGATTAAAATAAGATAAAGCAGGAGGCCTGATTAAATTGCTACAAGGTCAATTTGAAAAGTTTTCAACTTTTTTCGTCATAACACAAATATATACACAGAAAACACACCTATTGACAAATAATTTCCAAATTGTTCATCAAATATATTCATATCAAAATATCAACAGGAATATTTTCTTCTTTCATAACGCAACGCGCCATCATCGGTTTTTGCTATCAATTTCTTTTAAGATTGATGCATGAGCTCTTCTGACTCTCATGCTTCAAAAAAACTGTAAGCCACAGCTATTACTGTAAGCTGGATCTAGTACCCCGCGGAAACTTCAGCATGCAGCAAAAAATATATGGACATCTATTCCGAGAGGTAGACAGCTGGAGAGTTAAAACCGTCATTTCTTATAGTGCATCTACCAAGAATACTTGAAGCACTGACTTCAGATAGAGAACAATTCACAAAATACTAAGTTTATAGGAGACATAAAAAAATTTTAAAAACTATTTACAATCGCCCCTGGTGAAAAAAAAATTATTTAATTTTTACTAAAAATGTGAGGTTGTCTTCTAATACGCATTTCATGTACACTTTTGATTAAAAAACATAACCATCCTCCTTTTAAAAAGGTTCTGTGTCTTGGACTTGTTCTCTTTCTGCTGTTAGCGATTCACTTAGAAATTCAACTCCTCAAGTACATTATATGCAAATGGCGCAGTTAATGACTTCTGCGGTGCTTTGAAACAATTATTCACACGCTTTGTCTTCAGCAAGACTAGAATCAATTTCTGGCGGTATGCATCTGATTGGACTTTACAAGGAGGATAATGTCAAGTTCAAGGGCGGCAATCTTTCCTTGCGGCCTCAGCCAGCCTTGGGCGTCTCATCACACATGCAGAAGGTCGAGTTTAAAAGAATTGCTGCGACAAGCAGGCTGGTATTCAGGTTACCAGATATTCTCGAGTTATTGAGTAAAATAGATGACTGGATAACAACGACATTATGCCATTAGGCCATTTGCTTAGTATTCTTGGATAGTGACCACACGTTCCGGATTAGCCAGGACGGTTCCGAGTCTGAGCTGTTTGTACCGGATGAAAAACATTACGGATTTAATAACAAACGGATTATGGATCTAAATAAATAATTAGTGTTAAAGAGTTTCAATAATTCAAATAAAAGTTTGAAAGACGCGATTTTATTATTGCACTTAAAAGCAGAAAATAGATTTTTTTTATCAAAGTCTAAAAAGCAAACCAAAATCTATAAAAGCTTGAGGTGCTGGTAGAATAATTGGAATCTTAATCACAGTCACTGCATGTTTTAATTTTTATGTTTCGGAATTGTCTTTCTTATTATATTCATTGTGGTTTTATTTCCTTATCGTATTGTTTTCAGTACCTCATGCTTTTATGTCTTTTGTTTTCACTTTCAAATTATTCACCGTAAATTTTTTTGATTTTAAAAAATCTTTTTTTAAGCACATCAATCAAAAAGCGTGATTTTTTAAACTTTTATTTGATTACTTTTTACTTATTGAATGTTAATATATTTCATTCATAATGTATTATTGCAGTTATTATGGAATCTTTTAAACAGGTTTTTTTCAAATTCACTGCTATGTAGTGTCTCTCATATGGGATAAAAACTTAATTAAAATTGTCTTCAGAAACACACACTTGTACAAAATTTTAGAACTCTAGACCTTCAATAAAAATTAAATCGATTGCAAAATTCCATCTTTATAAACATGAAACACACCAAGTTAAGTAAATACATGTAAAGATTAATTTGATTTCATTTTCAAAAATTACCATTGATGGCCAGGGGATTGATGAAAAAGAAGGAACTTGAAGTGGATTTATTTTAACACTGAACAGTGAGGGAAAAATATTTATTGTATACATGTCTTTATTTACTTTGCAAGGATAACATTTTATTTTTGTAACGAAAGAAAGTATCTTTTCTCATTTTAGTTTCAATAATTAATCTCTTTTACGCGTGTGTGTCTTTTTTTTCTCACCTCTTCTCGCCTCTTTGTGTTACTTACAACTTTCTTAAAGGATTGTATCTCGCAAGCTATGAATTATTGCCCAAAAATAACAATTTTGGGCTATACCTCTATCATTAAATTAATGATTTCAGAAAAATTGGTAATGATTGGGCTAAGAATCCAAGCATTGGTCGAGCTGTAATCTCTAACAATGGTATTTCGAAAGTCATGTCACTGGTGTCATTTTAGATGCTGTCACTTGATGCCGCATATCGTGATCTGAACCTCTTATACACCATTGCCTTAACCAGCGACGAAAAACAATTATAAAATTCGCTCCAATCTTCCATTCAAATCAGAATTCCTGAGTGATACTGCTTGAAATTCTAAAGGGGAAAAAATGAAGTATAAATTTTAGAACTTATTTTCAATCAAGTCTTTTATGTATAGTTATTTAGCTTCCAGTTTAGGCATAAAAATTACAGTTTATTGAGACACTGCTTAATAACGGAATTTTAAAAACATAATGATGTTGAAGAGCAACAGTCTTTTCTCGAGGCCTCTGCAAGTCTTAGGCAATTTATTATAAAGAATGGAAAAAATGAAATATAAACGCATTTTCAATCAGGTCTTTTAAGGGGCATTTATTTAGCCTCCAGTTTTAAGAATAAAAATTACAGTTTGTTGAGGCATTGCCTAATATAATTTCACGAAGTTCAAGTGCAACAGTCTTGTCTCATGGCCTCAGCAAGCCTTCGGCATTTTATTATGTGCGTAGGTCTAGTTTAGAAGGAATGCAACTACAGCTTGTAGGATGGTATTTAGGTCTTAAGAAGTTAGTTGAAACGCATAAATTTATCGGGCGTTATATGCTCTAAGTCTTACACTTGACATTCTGGGATAAAAACAAATAATTATGTAAATTGAAGGGTTTAGTGGCGTCGACAAAGTGATAATCAAGTTAATTTTTTTTCCCAATTTCCAATGAATTTGGTTCTTAAAAAGCAAAATTCAGGTTTATTCCCTTTGCCTCTTCCTATTAAATTCTTTATAAAAGAAAAAATTTTGAAAAAAATTGTAAAAGAAAAAAATATAAAAAATTCTTTATAAAAGAAAAATAATAAAAAATAGATTTAAAATAGATAAAAATAATAATTAATAGATTTAATAGATTAACGGATTTAAAATAATTTGATTTATAATAAAATAGATTTAATATATTAATAGATTTGATAGATAATAATTAATAGATTAATAGAATTATAATTAATAGATTAATTATCTATTATATCAATTAATTAAATATAATTATTACCAATATTAATTATAATTATCTATTAATATCTATTAATTAATTATTAGATAATTAATAGATTAATAGATTTAATAGATATTAAAAAATTAAATTTTCTTTATAAAAGAAAAAATTCTTTGTAAAAGAACAAAATTAATTTTTCTTAATCGATTAAATAAAAAAAAACATTAAAAACTCAGGAGTGTTCTTCCCCAGACAATAATATGGTGGATTTTGTGTTTGTCTTCATTATATAGTGAAAAAAAATCGAGTATGCATTTTCAAATCTTAACTTTTTTGTTAACCAATTTAGTTCAAAATTCGTTAGAGATATACGATTTTGACGTTAAGATCACGTGTCAAATTTCATTCATTTACCTCGTTGCGTTTTTAAGTTATTGTTTTCGTACACACACGGATAGACAGTCTTTCCATTGACGGATTTGCCCAAAATTTGATATAAAATCGCAGTTCTGGTGTAAAAATCATATACCAAATTTCATCAGTATAATTCGTTGCGTTGTTGAGTTATCTCAGTGGTTCCCAACCTTTTTGGTTGTGCAGACCACCTGTTGTATAAAAAATATTTTGCGCCCCACCAACTAAATGTATAAGTAAAAAAATACAAACACATACAATACATTTACATATGATATGCATTTATATGTCAGCAATTAGTAAAGTTTACTGTAAAAGGATTAAAATATATTTTTTATAAAGCAAAAAAAAAAAAAACAAGTGTCGTCTCTTGAAGTTTTCCTAGCTTTGACCCTTGATTAGCGATCCGCGGCCCACTAATACGCCATCCGAGACCCACAAGTGGGCCGCGGCCCGTAGGTTGTGAACCGCTGAGTTATCTTGTTCACATATCCACAGAAAATATGACAGGCACGTAGATATAATTCCAAAAATGGGATTTTCGAACTTAAAAGTTTGACGACACTTAGCACTTTCAGGAGCACAAGCAATTTTTTTCGTGAAAACAATGTTAGTGACCGTATAAATAAATCCATTGTCATAACCTAAAATTTCCATTTTTTTTTTAATTCGTTGAAATGCACCATCGAAAGCTATATTTTTTTTAAAAAATGAGTTTATCATTTTTATTCGAAAATGCTTCTAAAACTTTTTAAATAAAACATACAAACAAGATTTTGATTCTAAATCCATTTAAGAAAATTATATTAAATTCTCTCAATTTTTTTATTATTATTATCTTTCAACGTGTAAGAGTTTATGAACCCTATATTAGCCAAAAAGGCCATCGCAGGCTTTTAGCCAACACGTCCATTTAGCCGACGCGTTTGTGAGAAAAGCCCCAGTAACTCAGCCGAATTGCACATTTATGTAAATTTCATGGTATTTTTAATTAAATGTATTTTAAATGATTTAAAAGATTTAATAATTTTAAAACCCAACGAATAATTATAATACTCAAAGTTTAATTATAGCCTAATAGTAATACATTTTTAATAACTATCCATTACCTAATCATACGCAAACAAAGGGATTCGAGTGCAGCCTAATTTGAAGAACAAATTCATTGAAATTCGAATGCTGAATTTGATAAATCATCGCTTAAGAAGCAACACACCTATCTCAATTTTTTGAAATTTCAAAGAGGAAGAAAAAACTGAATTTTTCTCAACCGAAACGAATATTTCTGAATTTTTTTCATCTGTTAGGAACATAGGTCTCATATTCACATCAGATGTGAAAAGAATTTAGATATATTTGTTAATGTTTGCGAAAAATTCAATTTTTTCTTCCTCTTTGAAATTTCAAAAAAATGAGATAGGTGGAGTTGCTTGTTAAGCGACGAAATGTTTCATAGCCAATTATGGAATCCTCCAAAAGCTGTCAATAGTAACAGTAAATTTATTATTTTATTTTAAGACCATGATTATTAATTACCGTAATAAAATTTTACGATTTATAAACTGAAATAACAACTGCATGAAAAAATGAAACAACTCTGGTTTAAAAAATATTTTAAGATTTAATATATTTGTGTAGACTGGGCAAACGACGGCACGCAGCAGATTTTAAAATAATAGTATAAAAATTTAAAATAACATATTCAGTACATGCCTTCACTGCTTCATTCATCTCGTTAAGAGTTTAAAAAAATTTTAAATAATATATTTTAGTCCTTTTTGAATTTTATTATACATTATATTGGACGACTAACTTTTTTTTTCGTTTTTTCGGGTTTTTTTTTTTTTTGTGTGTCCTCTCCCTAAAAAGTTTGCACATCCCTGGCCTTAGCACTAAATCTTGCGGACCCAAACGAACAGAGTGTCGCTCAAAACTTTGAAACTTTTCTTTGGAAAGTTTCACTTCCTGCATCTGCTATTAACTGAGAATGATATAAGTTTAGCTTTGAATTACAATAAGACTGATAGAAAAATATAGAAACCTTTTAAAACGTAATTTAAAATTTAAGTGTTCAAAAATTTCCTCTAAAATGTCCTTTTAACGAAGTTTTAAAATTCTAATATTAGGGACAGTACATCGACTTTTGCAACCAAGAAAAACTTCAAAAAAATTCTGGTAAAGATTACCTCATGGTACAGATTCATGGTAACGATTACCTCATGGTATTCTGGTACCTCATTTTCAGAAAAATAAATCCAAAATTACAATTATTTTAGTTCAGTGACGTACCTACTGGGGGAGGGAGCAGGAAGTAAAGATGCCCTAGATATAAAACGTCAGTGTAACTTTATGTCAACAACTATACCGTCACTGCATATTGTTTCTTAGTTATATTAATGTTTTTAAAAATTTTTGGTTTTCAAAATAAAGTACCGTGTGGGCATCTGTAGGATCCTAATGGGGGGTGTGGTTTGCAATTCCCACTCCATGCGCACTAACTGGTAAAATAACTCTTGTGGTTATAGGCACTGGGAGCATGGGGTGTCGTTATGTCTGATGGGGGACCGCGAAGATAAAGTGTAGAAATTTGCTCCAATGATGGGGGGAGGGGGGGTTGAAACTGTTCTTCACCTCGGGCGCCACTTATCCTTGCTTACGCCAGTGTTTTAACTCAACAAATATGATATAAACAAAGAGAACCACAATTCCATCTATCACGCAATAGAGATTGCACTCAGCCATGCCCACTCAAATAGCTCACTAAAGCATGAAAACGGCATTTTCTAAACCATTACTCTACAAAATGATTTCGGAAAAGCAAAATCAAATTATTACACGCTTGACCAAAAATCGCAAGTCGAAAACCGAATCCGCAATAAACGGGGAAAAAAGTACTGATGCAGGGGGAAAAAAACTTTTCCTTATGTTACAGTGAAAGAACACCCTAACAAAAGCTTCTTCTAATATTATCTTAACATCTTAAATGGACCTTGACCATGTTTAACACGCGAAATCCATTTTGTTCGATCTTCGATTTTATTGTCCTCAATTCGTGCCATTTCTATTGAACTCTTCCTCACAAATTGATAATCTTTTATAAAAAGAAATGCCATCAAATCAAAAGAATTATAAGTGTTTATTGTTGTTCATCCTTCTGAATTTGGCCTTATTTTTAATTTATAACTCGGAGATGATCTCCTTCCGAGTTGGGTCAGTAGGTAAAAGAAAAGCACTAAGCAAACAAAGAACAAAATTTGGCGGGAATCTCACTTCCTGTAAATCGTCCATGACCCAATGCCCGACAATGACCCAAACAAAACTACTTTTGCAGGTGCGTTGCTTGCTCAGTTATGCTTCCTGATTGGACAGCTTAAGGGATTGGAAGACCTCATTCATTTAATTGCTGAAGGTCTGTCCTGGCCTTGAATTGAGGGTAGAAATGAATTGTTACATCAGAGGCTAATGACTCGCTTTTATAGAAATATCCTTTTAGAAGTTCCGTGGCTCATAAGTCTTGAAAAGATTTGTAATCAAGCGCGCTTTTGTGAAAAACTTAATTGCATGGCTAGAAATTACGCTTGTAACTCTGTTTCACTTAAGAGTATCGGTATGGGATCAATTAAACAGAATAATGGAAGCAAAGTCGGTTGTATATTGCTATTTTAGGTGCAGAATAAAAGGAACATGATTGCTTTTCAATCTTTTAATCATGGGAGAAGTGCTTTATAATATAATTTTAATTTGCGATGCATAACAAAATATCATTAGGGTTACTCAAGTAAAAACTAATGAATTTGTAGCGTACAGAGTGTTTCAATAGGATATTGATTATGTTTCTTTTAGTCGCGTCGTTAAACCTTTGCACTGAACATACCCAGGCTCTATATTTAGTTCCATCTGCAACGTTTATTCTGATAAAGTAAAAAGCGTTGAAAATTGCTTGTTACTAGAATATGCGATTTTTTATCTATAATTAGTTATAATACCACATTTTTTCAGCATTTTTAAGGCTTAATTCTTAATTATATGGTTAATTATATTATAGAAATGAACTTAACTCTGTCGTGTAATTAAATTTTCAGTTCATTTTAATCTCCGATGTCTACAATAGTTAACTTATTTTTCATAGTCTTTTTGTGAAACTTAAGTTTTTTTTGTTTCCTTAAAAGTGATTTCTAGAGACCCTTCCTTCATTCTTGGTTCTGTGCCTTTGTGGGGTTTCCAACATGATGTATTACAGTTTAAATGTTTGACGATCAGTAGCTCTGCACATCATTTTAGACCTTCAAGAAAACTCTGAGGCAAAAACAAAAAACATTTACTGACACCATAACATATTTAAAATAACTATTCGAACGAGATGTCAAAGTTGTTAGTTACACCTTTAGTTGAGAAATAAGGAACATAGCTAGCTGAAAATTATTAACAGATCGTCCTTTATATAGTGATATCATCAAATGCAGCAAGAATGACTTCATTTCATTCAAATGAAAGCATTTTGAATCATTTCGAGAAAAAAGTGACTATCGTCAAATTTACATGGTTTATAGGTCACAAGCGGTCACACCTTTAAGCCTTTTAATCTGCTGCAGTATTGAGTATTACTCATATGCGCTTTCTGGTGGGACAAAAAGTTTTTCGTTCTTAGATGGGATCACGATTGGAAGGCCTGTTGTGAATGATTGTGAAACTGATGGAAAGATATGAACAGCGTAAAAAATTGTAGCAGTCCGGCTATCTTCTACTGGGGATTTTTTTAGGACAGCATTCTGTAATTAGAAATGAACTCAGACCCACTTAAAATGGCTTACTCTGAATGGTCTAAAGTATTTAATTTATATATCTAGGTATTTATAATTCTTCATCCTACAATGAGTTATTAACTGCTATTTTCGTGGTTCGCTATATTTCTTATTCTGTTTATCCCGCCTCCTTAATTCAAATAAAGGAGCTCTGCATATATTATTTCATATGGAATGCTGTCAGTCCTCAATACAACATTCTGATAAAACGACGCAAATTTTGGATATTTTCATAAAACACAGCGCAAAAGTTATTGACATCCCACCCACAACACGTCATTCTGATTTCGTTCATACAGCACAAAATTAATACACCACGGTAGGAATTACTCGCTTTATAAGAAGGTTGAATGTAGTAGAATTTTAGCATGGTGCTTTATAATGTATTCAGTATACTAAAATATGGCGATGGTGCTTCGTTAACCCATGGTGTTGTGGGTTAACAGAGTGCTTGAACTCAAGGTTCTTAACCTCCGGACATTGTTGGAGAAAAGTGGCATTGTAAATACAATTACATGGAAAAATTGGAAGTGCCATATTAATTTACAAAATCATAGTAGCTTACTGTTGCTTAATGAGCAGGAAAAAAATAATTAGAAGAAGAATAAGAGATAGGAGTATTTCAAATTTGTATTGTTGAGGTACTCAGTACTGGATTATAAAGCATTAGGATGATTCTGTGCTTCTCTCCAAGAGCAGACATTTCATTTAAAGTTCGTTAATACGAAAATTTGTCTTTTTTTCTATTATACTATTATGAATCATTTCTATTATACTATTTCTATTATTATTTTCTATACGAGTCTTTTCTTCTATTTTGAGAATGGAGACATTGCTGAATTATTCAGATTCTTATTACTTGACATGAGGATAATGAAGAAGTTTCAAAATATTTTTTTTTCAGTTTTATTTCATTAAAAAAATGGGTCAACTATACTATATCTTGGAACATTGAAAGGAAGTTCATTTCGATTATACTTTTGAGAAAGACATTCAAGCTGATACAATACAAATTCAATTCCAGTTTAGTTATCATTAATTAATGCATAATTATCTTACTTATTTTCTAACGTAGTGATTCAGCGCAAAATATTTAATGTCTGAAAAGTAGTCACCAAAGAAAAATATATATATAAAGCTTCGTTAGGAAGGCAAAAAGTAACTCCGTGTTTTAGAAAAAATTCCAATGTTCTCGGTTCCAGATGATTTCAGTTTTGGAGAAACTCTTTCTAATCCCCATAATCTGATCGCAAAGTACGCTTCAGAACTCATTTAAACAGAAAAAGTCATTTCCGGTTCATCTGAAAGTAAAAATTTGTAGAATTATTTGTCGAACTGCCCGTCAAAAGTACCGTTAAGGGGAAACGAATTGAAATAAAATAGGCTACATTTTAAAGACATTTTTTGCCATTATTAGGGCAATTTCAGTTAAGATCTGCACATCTCACTAAGAGTGATTGCAATAAAAATCCAAGTTTTATGTTTGATTTAATAATTCTATAGACTTACAGCAGTGGCAAATGAAAACACAACACGTACTGTTTTTATGGATATGACATTGTAAATTTAAACTGAACAAATAATACTGTTGAAAAAGAGGTCATTTTAATCGGATTGTAAAAGGAACGCATAATTGCATCATCGTTTTTGTTGTTGTTTCATCCTTCAAGTGACAATTAACATGACAAAATCTGGGGTGTTGCGTTTTCATAAAATTCATGAAACCTTTGAAATTATTTTCTGTCATATTGAATAAATTCGAAAAATATCGTTTAACTTTCACTGTGACTCTTTTAAGTGCTACTATATAATGTAATTGTCTAAGGAAACTGAAATACACTGAATATACCTATACACTAAACAGAATATTGCACTGAATTATTAAAAATGCTGATGAAAGGCCTAAATTTTGTAAAATATTTACAAAAAATTATCTATTTTTTTGAAAATTTATAAAATATTTTTCATCCATATTTTCATTACTTTGAATCAAATCTTAAGTAAATTATAAATATTAAAATAACAATATGTACTTAAAAAAATATCCAAATCCAGGTGCCTTATATATTTTTATCATCATAATCTAGCATGAGAAGATTTGTATTAATAAATGAATTGCAAAATCCAAGTCGTGCAACAATAAAATTTTTCTTAAGAACACGAATAAAACTCTTCTCTAACGCATGAAACATTTTATTACCACTGACCTAGTAAAATAACGTCCACGAAGTTACCAAAATCAGATAACGATACTAGAAGCCCTCAGAGAAAAGTGGTAACTCCTCTCGTGCAAATTGTTTGGAAAGAAGATCCTGTCTGGTACTTATCATTTCATAAAATCACGTTAATGCAGACCTTATTAGGTGCACGTGTTCCTATCAATTCGTGAGACCTCTTCTTTTACTTGCACGCCAACTTTTTTTCCTTTTATTTTCTTCATGTTTTTTTTATTATTATTATTTTTGAGGTCTTCTAACCAGTTTCAATGTCAAGGTTGATCCTGCAGACCACGATTTGTTCATTTTGGGTTGAATTAAATAAAGAAACTATACTGATAAGTAAAAAAAATATATAGAACGTTTTTTCCAATCATATATACGCAGACGTTTATATCTTTAGCCGATGAAACTTGAGTATTTGTTTTACCTGTGTAAAATTTAAATTCCGTATAATATTTAAAAATAAAAAGGAAAAGATTATATCACAGTTTGAGTATCTTATATTTTTTGTCGAGTGAATGCTTAATGAATACAGAAAAATAAAACTGTAAATTCTTAGGAACGAATATTAATTGTATGAGAGTGGTGGACAGTTCAGTTCTTTTCGGAACAAACAAATGCTTCTAAAAAAGCGAGTTGCATTTAATGCTCAATGTTTCTGAGGTAAACGAAATATTGATACGTCGTTGTTGCTGACTTTTTTTCCATTTAATTTTCTTCGTGTTTTTATCATTTCTGAGGTATTCTAACCAGTTTCAATGTCGAGGTTGATCCCACAAACCACAATTTGTTCATTTTTAGTTGAATAAAATGAAGAGGCTATATTGACACAAAAAATATGGAAGATCTTTTCCAATTAAATACACGTTCCTATCTCTAGTCAATAAAATCTGCGTATTTGTTTTACCTTTCTAAAATTTTATTGTATTTTAGTCAATGTTGATCCCGTAGACTATGATTTTTTTTTGGTTGAATAAAATGGCAAAGATATACTGATAAAAATATGGAACAACTTTTCCTACCATATAATACGCAAACTTTCTTATCTCTAGTCAATGAAATTTGCGTATTTGTTTTACCTATGTAAAATTTTATTGTCTGGTCAATCAACTTATAATATTTAAGATTGAAAAGAAAAAGGCGATATCTCAGTTTGAATCTATATGTTTTTTTGTCGAGTGAATACTTAGTGAATACAGAATAATAAAACTGTAAATTCTTATGAACAAATATTAGTTGCATGAGAGTGGTGGACATGTCGTTATTTCTTGGAAAGAAAGAGTGTTTTTTAAAAAACACGAGTTGCATGTAATGCTTAATTTTGTAAAATTTTATTGTCTTGTCAATCAACTTATAA
>BGPR01008063.1:0-24701 GCA_013235015.1 Araneus ventricosus | reverse complement strand
TTATTATTATTATTATTATTATTATTATTATTATTATTATTATTATTATTATTATTACATGTAGTGGATCGTATCTATGGAAAATTTCGAAGAAAAATCTCTAACTAGTGAAAATAGCTAATATGTATAAATAAATATAATAAAAGGCGTGGTTCGCAGATATATTTATTTATTTATTTTTCCTTGACACTCAAAATAAAATGTATTGAAAATGCTATTTATTGCAAATCAAATGACAATAACACAAATCCGTTTAAATATTTCGTTTCTCCTCGAAATTGGAAGCTGGTAAATTTTTTTAAAAAAAGAAAACTCAAACTCTTTATTCGTTTCAACCATTTTATATTACATTCGCCGAAGGGATTCCTATTCATCATTTCATTATTTATTATCCAATAAAATATAGCATCTTTCTCTGACGTCCTTGCAAGGCGGTACCGAAAGCAGATGATCCCACCCGATTCGCCCTTAAACTATTTCATCCGCAGTTTAAAAAATGCAATAATACAATAAAGAATATGCAATAATAGAAATTATTTTTCTAATGGCTTCCAATGTTTTTAAGGAATCTCAATGATAACTATTTCTCTTTTAATATTCACGGCATTGAAGATCTTATCCTTTAAAGCAGTCTGGAATATAAAATCTAAAAAAAAATCTTTCACTTTTCATTGGGGCCTAGATGGAAACTAAGGGCTTTTTTTTATTAATTTGTCTAAATGGTTTGATTCCCTATCCTTCCTGTTTTGTCCTTCTTTTGTTTTGTCTTTTCGAATACAGAAGGCGCCATGGTTATAGTTTTCCTTTAAAAAAAGGGGATGATTGCTTGTTTGGGAGGGAAATTAGCGTTGGTTCGTGATGGTGTGGGGACATTTTTTCTCTCTTCTAAGCATAGGGTAAGTTTATGAAGGCTTTTATTCAGCCGGAAGGCTAAAGATATTTTTAAATCAATCTTATTAGCGTTTTTATGTTTGTGTTTGGTTTTTCCTTTTTCTTTTAAAATAATGCTTTTTATATGGTACTGATCTACTTTGTCTTTTGTTGGGAGATTTCGGGCTAAGAGAAGCTATATTTGGCGTAATGCAAGCTTCTTACAGAAAATTTTTTCGAATACTTTGAATCCATTTCGAATATAGTCCTTAGTTCTTGATAAAATGGACTAGAATGGATTCCTTGTTTGTTTAATTCGATTATCTCAGAGTGTTTCTTAGTTGTTTTTTTTTACTTTCTTTGAATGATTTTGATACATTATCCGCAGTTTGATACTGTATATAAATTATGGTTTTATTATTTTGAATATAAAAACTATTTAGCCTTTGACTAAAAAATAAGACTAAAATATTAATTTTATTTAAGTATTTGTAGCAGATCCTAAATCTCAATAGTTTTATATATATTTTACTTTCTCGTATACGTTGGAGTTCTAGTACACAGAAATATTAGAGAGTACTGATCTTACTTCAGCTATGAAGTAATTAGTATGGGACGCAAAGTATTGAGACATGCACTTCTATCTGTATGCGACTCTAGGATTAAAATAGATCCATAAATAGAAAACAATAATAAAATACATGCATAAATAATTCGGATCTATATTTTTACTCAAAAAGAATCTTACCAAGTAGGACATCTGTGATATTAAAAAATCTTGGCAAGATTTGAATGAAACATTAATTGAGTTTCTAGATATAAATAATGCTATCAAATAAAGCATACTTTAAAAAAATTATCTCCGCTATTTTATTTATTTATTGTCATTTAATTGTACTAACTTTATTTTCCATTTTAGCTCTGCTACGGAGATATGATACCTGGAGCTGGTTTTCAACAGAGCCTATCGCAGCATATCCCACTGCCATCTGGTCCAAACAGAGATTCTATTCCTCTTCACTTACCAGTTTTGTCTCCTCATCAGTCAGGTTACATAATTGTTCCTAAATCATCTTTTGTTTTGCCTAAAAACAACGGGCCACCTCATCCGGGTGCCCCAAATAGAAAGCCTGACAGAAAGCCACCTAATGGTCCACCTAATGCTCCACCAAATGCTAAAAATCGTCCTCCAAATAACAGAAATCGAAGACCTCAGCCACCGAATAAGAAAATGAACCAACCATTCAATAATGGACCTTACCAGCAATCTGGATCCCAGCAAATGAAAAATGTTTTGCAAAATGGACAGTTCCCCCCAAGAAATAACTTCAATCCTCATCAGTTCTTGGATGCTACCATTCCCCAAAATGTGAAACCCGATCAATTAGGGCAAAACCGACCTCCCATACTTCCCAACTTCCAAAATCATCCACCACTTGGTATTAATGTCAATCCTAATGATTTTTTGAACAACCTTCCTCCTCGAAAACTTAAGACAAAGAACAGACCAAAGAATGTCCCTGTAATTGTACCAAACCTTGACATCGGAAAAGATCACTTTGGAGAAGCATCTCATGATCTGAAACTCAACGCACCAAATTTACCTCCGATTGGACACGGCGATAATCTGGATCTATCAAAGATTTTGTCTGTCCCACATCAAGAAAATGAAGTTTTGGATCATCCACATCCACAACCCCCACCACCAGAAATACATTCACCACAAACAGGAGAACACCCTCCTGTTGGAAGTTTAGGAGAGGTGAAAGTACCTCCATTTAATGAAAAATCTTCAATTCTCAATCCCCATTTCTCTGAATCACAAGCCCACGCCGAAGCTCTCAAGCAAAATGAACAGGATAAAGGTTTCCATATCCCTTTCCCGGACTTTGCCGAACCGGAACCTGGTCCACAACTGCAGCCTTCAAATTTCCCAACAAACTTAAATGTAAATAACAGGATTATTTCTCCTCAGGAATCGAAGCAAAATCAAGTCGCTGTTAAACCCAAAAACGCCGATGTACATGATCAAGTAAAAGAAGAAAGTGCACCAATTTCTTTGTATGGACAAGTTTTGCCACCAAATGATGCAACGTACAGTTCTGAAATCAATAATTTCCCTGGTTTGCATGATGCATCAGATGATGAAAGATGGCCGGTCATAATGCCAGAAATGCCCAAGATTATACATTTAGATGTCAAATGTGAAAAGAATTTGATGAGAGTGTCTATCGATTTTGATAAACCTTTCCATGGTATCATTTACAGCAAAGGCCACTACAGCTACGGCCGATGTGTCCATTTGCCTGCTGGTTCTGGTCATAATAGCGTTGAATTTGATATTTCCATTAACAGCTGTGGAATGCAAGGAAATTCCCCATCTGGACACTATGGTCCCACTGAAACTGGATCATATTTCGAAAACACAGTCGTTGTTCAATACGATCCGCTGGTTCAAGAAGTCTGGGATCAAGCACGCAAGCTGAGATGCAACTGGCACGACCAATACGAGAAGACAGTCACTTTCCGACCTTTCAATGTCGATATGCTGCAGGTAGTTAGAGCTGATTTTGCTGGAGATAATGTTGGATGCTGGATGCAAATACAAGTTGGAAAAGGTCCATGGGCTAACGAAGTTTCTGGAATAGTAAGAATCGGTCAAACTATGACTTTAGTTCTTGCAATTAAAGATGAAGAGAATAAATTTGACATGATGGTTCGCAACTGCATTGCCCACGATGGCAACAGGGCTCCAATAGAATTGGTCGATTCCTCTGGTTGCGTTACAAGACCAAAGCTGATGAGTCGATTCACCAAAGTGAAGAACTTTGGATCTTCTGCCTCTGTACTTTCCTTCGCACATTTCCAAGCATTCAAATTCCCAGATTCAACTGAAGTTCACATTCAGTGTACTGTCCAAATTTGTCGGCAACAGTGCGAAGATCAATGCAGCATTCACAGAAGAAAAAGGCAAACAGGAAAGGGCGAAGTCAGAGAAATTGGATTGAACGGCATACTTCAGGTAGTGTCAGCCGAAGATCTTACGTTCTCACCATTCAAAAACGAGACAGACGAAATGAAAATTATCACAGAGAAGAGTAAGGTATGCATGTCATCGTCAGGATTTGCAGCTTCGTTGATTCTTCTGTTGTCCATCGTCATCATATCGAGCTTGATTGCAGCTTTCCTTTTCCTAAAACAAAGAAATACAGCAAAAATGCCACCACTGCCTTACGACATGGCCATCTTTAAGAAACATATGGAAAAGCAAGCCAAAAAGCAACAACAGCAGCAGCAGCAAATCAGGCAGCAAAAGAAAATGTGAATCTTTCTGCGAAAATCTAAAAGGCACAAATTATGAAAAACTGTTTTATTTAAGTCATAAGTGCCTAGAGACTACATATCACTCACATCGTATTTTGTTACAGAAACTTTTATTTCCTGACAGTGGTCACAAGTATTACGAGCGTAAGAAATGTTTGGATGTTATGTATCACAAAGCTCGATTAGTAGAATACGACGATCTGCGTGTCTTTGTTTTAGGATTCAATTCCGTTTTTTTAATTACTTGTTCACATCAAATGAGAATCTTTCGTACTAATATGGTGGTTGGTACTCAGGTGCAACAGGTTTCACTTTTTTATTTATCGCCACTCATGGAAGCAGTATTTTCTCATTCATTATTTATTTATTATATGATGTGAACATCTTGTTCTGGAGATTCATTTGCTTGTTTTTAAGAATCTGTAAACAAGTTCAACAGAGGCACAGTATGCAGTATGATTCTGCGATCATTTTTGTATATAGATGTAGGTGCTGGTCACCTACGCGTGGTCCGTCCATCATTGTTTTTATGTTATCTGTTGTGTTATAACTCAACCCTTCGAGGCTCAAAAGCTAAATTTTTCCATCTTTTTCTTTCATAACCGCAAACACATAAGAATTTTTTTAACAACAATATTACATATATTTATTTTCTTACATTAATTTAATCCAAAATTATTGGTAATAAATTTAGCAGTATTTTAATGCTCATAAAAGAAAAGATAAAATCCTACAATTAATAAAAACATCGTGTAGCTATAACATGTAATTATTAATTGCAAATCAAGAAATGTTCTAATATACTAATTGTAAGAATGAATTAACTATTTCAATTAAAACGAAGCAGCAGTTTATTTTAATTAATCTTCCATTTCTCGCTAATGTTTTAGCTTTTGAGAATTCTATAACTGCTTAAAAGTAATTTGAATAGAAATGACATCAGTTATTTTATGTTTCATTGTCAAAATTCTACAGTTTTATGATATTTATTTATTTGTCTCCTATAAGTGCACTTTCATTACACACGTCATTCAGATGTCATTTAACAATTTTTTCTTGTCATGTTACTAATAAAATGTTTTTTAGATGTAGTTTCATATTTAATCATACATCGACAAAAATATTAGATATTTTCGAACTAAATAACCACCTGCATATTGTAATTTAGAAGGTAAAATGTCATCATACAAAGATTTATTTTTCTACTGACTTAAATTCAATGTAGCACTGTCTGGAAAATCTTAGCTAATATCACAAAATCTTACTAAATTTCATATTCAAATTATATACAGTCTCCTGATAAAAAAAATAATAATAGACTTAAAAAATTGGGTTCTTTAAAAAAACACTTAAATGGGATATTTTTGTTATTTCTGGAATAAAAATTTTCTTTATTAAAATTATAGTAAAGCATTGTTTTATTACGTATTAAAGCTTTGAATATATAGATTAATAAAATGGAAAGAAAACTGTTCTCTGAAAAATTTAATTGAGATTCCATTTTTATACACAAACAGTATTCTAATCAAAACAATAAGTACTGTGAGTTGTACGGAGTCAAGAATTTAATTTAATCAATGATTAAATGATAATACAGTTCTAAATTGTTAAAACAATTTTAATCATCGAGAATACGTAAGTAAACAAAATTCAAACCTCTAATATATCAGTAAAGCGAGAAAAAATTGATTACGAAATTCCATCTTTACAAACATGAAAAGATCTATGTTTCAATTAGAATAACATTTTTATTAATGAAGTGAGGAGTCATTTTAAGAACAGTATTCAATTTTATGTCAATTTTTTCATCGGATAAGAGTACATCATTACTCTAAAATTTTCACGGAGAGAGCCTTCCTGTTTCAAAAAGAGAAAAACAAGCATTCCAACTAATCAGTCAACGATGTATAATTGAATACAGATTTAAAGAATGAAAGATTATGAAAATTCACAAAATCTCAAAAAATGTGGTGTAAGTTGTGTATGCGACACACTATATTTGTGTTCTTCGATACGTAAGGTTTAGTTTAATATGAAATTTCTGGTACAAAATCCTGATTTAGAATGTCACTACTACGAAAAAATTTTCTGATTATTTTTTCACAAATTTGGATTGTTTCTCTTCTTTTCTCTACAATCCATGAGCATAAGCTATAAATAGATAACTCTCGAACAATCTTATATTTCGTTTATTTCAAGTTTGAAGTTCGTCCTGTATAAGTACAGTTTATTGTCCGATGACTGTTTTCTTTCCCCATTGTTTTCAGCATGCAATTTACAACAAAAATAATCATGATAATCTCACAAATGGAGACAGAACAAACACAACTGCCGTCAAAGAATAAGAAGAAACTAGTCATGAATTTAAAAGTTTGAATTTATTTTTAGACATACTAGAGCTGTTAAAATATCCACATTCGTTGTTGAAACTCTTGATGTCTTCTTGTATAGTAAATATTATATTATATATAGAGACAAGATCTAAAGCATTTCGTAATGCAGATGTGCAGAATCTATCATTGAATCACCCTGTGGGATTGTGGGTTTGTATCCTGCATCGGCAGGTAACGCTAGAATGCAGAGAACTACTTGAACTCTCAAAGTTACTTTCCACGAGTTAGCTGAGTTCACTGAGCTTGCGCAGGACTCCAAAAGGACGAACGCATATTGGTAATAACTCTTGAATAAACACCTACAAAGATTTAAAATATGATTAACTTAAAAATCTAAACTCAACATTAGATAATGAGGATGGATGATTGGAAAGAGACTGCTATAGACGATGCGCGAAGCTGTTTATCAACTCGACTGTTCTGGCGAGGAGAAGTGAACGAGTGGATGGGAAACCTTCCGGTTTTAACCGAAAACCGGCTTTTATTTTTTTCGGTTAACCTTTTTTCGGTTATTTTTGTCCTGGTTATAACCGTTACTTTTCAAATCCAATAACCGGGTAAAAGACCGGATCGGAAGATGTCTCGATTTTAGATTGGATGAGACTAAAATTTACCAACTATGAAACTTTCAATTTCATCTCTAGGCCAATAAACGACAAACCTTCCTCGAGACATCTGCTGGTTGGTGGATTACTGAAAGAGTTTTTATAAACAGATAAATATTGGCCAATGGATTGATTTCTTGTAAAAGCAATCTATGTATTTAAAATGTATTTGGTAAAAAACCTTCACCAGTCCAAGCGCCCCAACCATCCGACGGATTTCGAAATTTTTTTTTAATGAAAAGCTTATGACGTCTATATATGTCCAGGGCCGCCTGCCCTCACCACACATTTTCGAGAAGTCAAGAAAACAATTCTCCACCATCATTCTCATAGGTTTTTCGATTTCATACACAATATAGGGTGGGGCAGGCGACTCATAACATATCTAGACTTCATAGCATTACAATTTTAATAAAATCATCTGGATGATGAGGAGCGGGTATTCTACAAGGTTAATAATTTGGTAGAAACCTTCACCGAGTCCCAGCCTCAACCACTCACCGATTTCGACATTATTTTTTTTTCATTTGAGTTATTGCTTCTAGATATGTCTTCAGAGTGTCCTTCCCACCCCCATTTTCAGCAAGTGAAAACCACTTCTCCTCTGACGTTGTCTATGGGTAAACCTTGTAAAATACCCCAGTCCAAACCACCACATTTCGACAAGATTTGTTTTTCATTTGAAAGGTTATTGTATCTAGATATGTCATTAAGGGTCGCCTTTCCCTTACCACCCTCCATTTTCCAGAAATGAAAAAAACGTGTAGAGAATGCTATGGTGGAGAAATGTTTTTGATTTCGGTCGAAAATGGGGTTATGAGCAGGAAAGTGATAACCTTTGAAATGAAAAAAAACAATTGTCGAAATCTGTCGGGTGGTTGGTAAGGTTTCTACAAGGTTTAATAATTTGGTAGAAATCTTCACCGGTCCTCCAGCCTCAACCACTCAACCGATTTCGACATTTTTTTTCATTTGAAAGGTTATCACTTCTAGATATGTCATCCATGTTGTCTGACCCACCATCTCCATTTTCAGACGAGGTAAAACCACTTCTCCTCTGTACATTGTCTATGGGTAGGCAGAAATCCCCAGCCCCAACCACGTGGTTTCGAAATGTTTTTCATTTGAAGATTGACGTCTAGATAAGTCATTATGGGTCGACTCCCCCCACCCCTATTTTCGAACGAAATCGAAAAACATTTCTCCACCAACATTTTTAATGTTTTTTTATTTCGTTGAAAATCGAGGGTTGTAGCAGGCGACTCTTAATGACATGTTAGACTTATAACTTCAATTAAAAATGCCGAAATCGTCGAGTGTTTGGGGCAGGAGATTCACAAGGTTTATAATTTGTAAAACCTTCACCTAGTCCAAGCCTCAACCACTCAACCGATTTCGTTTTTTTTTTTTTTTCATTTGAAAGATTATGACTTTAGATATGTCATCAAGGTAAGTATCCAAACACCTTCCATTTCAGACGAAATCAAACCCTTTTTTTCACTCGGACATTCTACCAATGGGAGAAAAAAACATTCAGACGGTTCGCAATGCACAACTACAGGCAATTTCAACATTTTTATTTCATTTCTCAAGATTATTACGTCTAGATATATCATCAGGGTCGTCTCCCCTGGTACCAATTTTGAGAGATATTGTAAAATAAACGGAATATCTTACCGGAAATACGAAGAGTTATTTGTAAAATTACGGAGTTTCTGAGCCTCAAAAAAACTGAACTTATTTCCCGGTATATTACATCACTCCCTTAAAACAACTAACCATTCAGAATATGCAACAACCTGCTTTCTTTTCGCAAGTTTAAAGTAATATTTTTCATTTGTACAATTCTTTTGTATCTTATTGCAATTTAATTTAGTTTTAATAGCAGACGATTTTGTTAAGACGTCTTTATAATTTAATTTTACTAGCAGACGATTTTGTTAAGACATATCTGTAAATATTATTATTTTTTTCAGTTAAATTTAATTCAAAATAAATAGAAAAGAATTTTGTTTCTTTTCTAAATTTAATTTTATTAGATTGACAACAGGAAAGTTAGTTGTTGTTCAAAAACTTTTTTGGAATGCAGTGTTGTTAAATGAGAAATTGAAGTTATTTTTTTGAATGAATGTTCTAAATTTGAGATGGCGTGTCAAACGTACTGTAAAATACCAATTAGAGGTGATGGAAACTGTTATACAAAATATTACAACTTAGATGAGGTTTATTGAAAGATTTTACAATTTTAAAGGAATCTGTTGTCTACAAGGAATATGTGTGAAATCTACTATGGTTTTATGGTCTGTTCCACTGATCTTCATGCAGAATTAAAAACTGAAAAAAGTAGTAGCTGAGAGCCTCGAAGCAGCCAGGTGGCAAGGACAGTGCTGAGCAAAGTGGGTGCTGGCCGCGAACCGCCCGGAGGCATAATACCAACCTTTACAGGAATAGGGACAATGGAGAAATTCCGAGCGTGCTGATTGGTTGTTTCAGCAGCGTCGCGTATGATGTCATAAACTTACTGTCTAGTTACAATTATAGTGGTGATCAAAGTACATTTAAAGTTTATCCTCTGATGAATAAGAATTAACAACGAAAAATAAGTTTTTTAAACGAATTGTACTAACGAAAATACCTTTGTTATTTCCAATGAATTTCAATCTTTCTACAACAAATTTGAGCTTGACAGAATGGCTTGAAATATTGAGTGTGAAACAAAATAAATGGTGGCTCCATCTCTGAGCAAAATATGATAACTGCTATTTTTAATTAAATATCTAAAATTTTCTTTTTAAATTAAAATGCAGTCTTTCATTCAAATTTAAATTGAAAGCCATTAATTTTCAATGTGAATATTTTGCACTGTCAATTATTTTATAATTTCTGACTTTTCAATTTTTCAAACTTTTTTTTCCTATTGCTTCCTGATATTGCAATTTAAGTAATGAAAAAGGAAGTAATTTATTTAGACTTTTCGTTTTGAGAAAGGGATATCATTAATAACTAAACAATTTTTCAATTTATCTGCTGATCTGAAAACTTTATAAATTTTTTTAATACATTTTTATTCCTTAACTGAAACTTATCACTTACACATGGTCACTCTTTCTCTTTCGTACATATATAATATTTATGGTATTTGTATGCATAGTTACAAACTACTGCTCATTATTAAAATTGAAAAGAGAGCCCTGATAATTAAGGGAAGGTTTCAAAAAGAAAACAAAAAAGGTGATACTTTTTAAACTTTTGTATTTCTTATGCATTTTTTTTATTAATACTTCAATAACAAGTAATAATCTGACGTCATACGTGACGTTCCTGAAACAACCAATCAGCATGCTTGAAATTTCTCCATTGTCCCAATTTCTGTAAAGGTTGGTATTATGCCGCCCGGAGAGCGGCTAATATTAATAAAAAATTTTGTCTATAAAAGGCGTTTGTTTTTTTTTATGAAAAAAAAACGAAAACCGGTTATTTTGAGCGGTTATAACGCCAGGTGAAACCGGAGGTAAAAAACCTGAATAACCAGAAACCGATTATTTTCGTAATAACCGCCATCCCAGGAACGAAGCATTGTTGCCACAATCTCAATGCTTCCTTTTTTCACAGAATGTCCTTCTTCAAATAATGAAACTTACTCGCCGAAAATAGGTGATAAAAGTGTTATAGAGCCGACTGAAAAAGTGATAATTAAGACTCTGGAATTGAAACAAAGCTATAAGAACTCTAACAACTGAAATTTTGGCTTTCAAATTTATTGTTTGATCAAACTACATATAGCTTTGCAAAGCAATATTTAAATGTAAAACAATCCTTCGATTTCAGGCAAAGAATTTTTTGCAACAATTAGACGAGAAGAAATATTACTGGATGAGCTAATAACCATATAAACAAGGAACTGTGAATATAAACCTGAAGAAAGGATTCGGATTTACTTGATTTAACCATTTAAAAAGTTATAATCCGTGAATTTAAAAAAATACTGGACACTTTGGGTATGACCCCATAATTTACATCGTTCAATAGCGTTTACCCTCACGGATAGGAAAACTGCGGTTCTTAAAGTATATACAAATAGCTCTGAAGAAAAATTAGAAATGAAAATAAAACTCTCACAGTTTCATTTACAAAACATTTTCTTTAATAATATTATTTACAAATTGGTGATTTCATTTGTTTTACAAGTCTCGTGGAAATGTAAGACACTATGGTGGTTTCTAGTGATTTTGTTTCAGTAGATCCCTACGGAACTCATCGTTTTACGAATAAGAGATGCAGTGGGGTAGCGAAGGTAAGTGGCATCCAGTCATAACATGAATCCCCCCACGTCATCGTCATAGGCTTTGCTTCTGTAAAAGGCCCACGAGGCATGGTATTTTTTCGCCCCTTATCGTATTTGACTTTAAATAGTGACCCATACCGTTTGGCCAATATGGCAGTGACGTAGCAATGGTAAATGGGGCCCGAATAATAATATGATTTGTTTATTCTAGTGGCCATCAGTGGCTTAGCGAGCGTAAATGGTTCCCGGTATTATTTATGGTAATGGTAATGGTATTATTTTCCCGCTCCTTCATAATATTTTTCTTTTAAAATGGCATAAACGCATTAATGTTATATTCCATAGCGCCCCCATAAATTGGCGCTTGGGCCATCTAGAGAAAATTGGCACTTGGGCCATTGGCGCAGCATGACCAAGTATGGCCCTTGCGCCATAAAACCGCAACTCACTCACTCCCCCGGTCGCTACGCCACTGAAGAGATGTTTCGAGTATAGAATTGTTTATGCTCAACCTCACTCTCTGATCTCTAACGGTAAAACTCTGATGCTCAGTTTCAGTCTTAGTATCTTCTGGTCGAATTACTTATGTTAGCAACTGTTTTTCGTGTTTCATTAAATGGAAATTTAGGCGCCAAACTGCTACTGATAGCTTGAAATCAAGCTTTAACTCTTTCTAAGGCCATATACTTCCTACCAAATTCATTGGTTTTTAAATGCTAATTTTAAGATTCGGGTGAATTCTCACCAAATTTTTTGATGAAATAAAAACCTAGATGTCCCAATTTCTTATCTCAAACCATTAGGAAGTGTCTTTACTTGGTAATTAATTATTAATTAATAAATAAAATTAATTAACAAAAGTTAATGTCATCCAATAAGCTAAATGAATTTATTTTCTTAGATTTATCTCAATCCCAAAGTTATTTTATTACATCACAACTATAAAAAATTGGTCCTTTAAAGGGTTAAATG
Organism: Araneus ventricosus; assembly: GCA_013235015.1. Taxonomy (NCBI): domain Eukaryota; kingdom Metazoa; phylum Arthropoda; class Arachnida; order Araneae; family Araneidae; genus Araneus; species Araneus ventricosus. Next base: position 12,252 of record BGPR01008063.1, on the reverse strand, counting down.
AATAATAACTAGTAACACACCGGACATTCAGAAACTTCGTTAGGAAACTCAAGCTGACTGATCACACAGCATATAACCAATTAGAACACTTATTTTGCGTGTTATTTCTTGCTTACACTTGTTTGGGGTTTTGTTATTTTAAGAAAGAATCTATATATATAAAACGCTTATGTGGACGCAAAATCGGGGCGAATTTTAAAATCGCCGTTTGGCAACAGCTCGAAAGTTTGGTTTGTTTACGTTTGAATCGCCGGAACTCTTTTCGAAATTTCTTTTGAGTTAGATAGTTTGAATTAAATAAGTTTGAGTCGTACAGTTTGGATTAGGCAAATTAATGAATGTGTGCTTAATATTGAATGTCTTCTTTAGCTAAAAGTTTCTGAAAAATTGGTTGATTCATCTCTCGACATTTAAAAAACATAAATAACTATTCAGAGAAAATTAGTGTGCCTTCCTTCACTTAATAATAATCGGAGTAAGTGTGTTTACATGTGCGGAAGCTACATTTCGTTTTAAAAATTGCATGTTTAAGATTTTGCTGGAAAAAAATAAGCATGTATGCAAGTGGGGAAGCTTATGTGAGCAATATTTAATTGAAAAGTGGGAATGTTTGTGGAAAAAAAGAAAGCAAGATTTTGGAAATTTTTTGAAAAAGGCTATCGTATCAGTATAAAAGGCTAAAGTAAATAATTATGTGTTCTAATTATTTTGAATAGTTAATAACATGTTTCAAGCCAATTTCCAATAAGCACCCTTTCAGATAAAAGGTTGCAGATGGATTTATCATTCTTCGACAAATTAGAATTTTGGCGAATTTAAAACACAAATGTCTACACTGAGAAAAAACTATATCTTTCTTATTAAATAATTATTGGAATAATGTATGCAAGTGGGAAGCTTTTTTGTAGGCAATATTTAATTCAAAAGTGGGAATGTTTCAAATTTTGGTGGAAAAAGCAATTTTTTTTAAAAAATTTTGAAGATTTGGAAAAGAGCTATCTTATCAGTTTCAAACTAAAACTGGTGGAGATGAAGTTATGTTAAGAATAAGCTGTTGAAGAATTAGTCAAAAGTGTATGCAAGAAATTTTAAATGACGATTTCTGATTGATGAAAATAATTTGATTTTAATCAGCTTTGAATTATAATTAACATTTAAATTTCTTTCCATTTATATATATACTGAGGAGTTCATGCAATTTCAGATAATTTAAATTTACTTTCAGTAACTAATGTATTTATAATTTCCTATTACTAGCAGAAATGCATAACTGTATGGCGAGCGAAGCGAGCTGGGATCATGTAGTGGTCCTGAAACAATCACTGCGTGATTCTTGGGGGTTGGCGAGCAGGGGGTGTAATATATATATAAAGATTTTACAAAAACTGTGCTAGGACACGGAGTGTCTTCATTGTAGCGAGCGAAGCGAGCAGAGTTTGCGTAGCAAACCCCGGAGGGTTGCAAGGCAATCCTCCTGGGGGTTGGCGAGCTTTAGCGAGCAGTGGGCAGAGCCCCCTAATTAATATTATTGCTTGTTATAATACTATTTTAAATTTTCCCTTTGTAAACACTTTTATTTAACTTGACTTATTTCATGTTTATAAAAATGGGAGAGGCCGCGGTGGTCTAGTGGTAACACTTGATACACATAGTGTCCTAGGAGCCGGAGGACGACACCTTATGTTCACACTTTTCATGTTCGAAACCCTTTCCCACTGAAGATCCGCCGTGTATTGAGCCTGCTGCACGCCAAATCATACGTGGGAGGTCAAACATCTGCCCTCTGGTGCGGTGCGGGATTTTGTAGAGGGGTTGCCAGCTCTGGTGTTGTAATCGTCATCTGACCGCGGTTCAAAGTTACGAGGTCCGTAACAAAATAGCCCTCGTATTACTTCAAAATGGGACGTTAATACAACTGAGCTAAGTTTATAAAGATGGAATTTTATAATCTATTTTTCATCCACTTTCTGATGTACTAGAGAACTGAAATTTTGCACTTTTCTGTATTGTCGGCGAAAATACACTATTTTACCATTTTCAATACTCAGTTATCAGTTTGATGCTTAATGTTTGTTTAAATAAAAAAAAGCAATAAATCTTACACTGCAATATATTTTTAACATTTTATTTCATTATTTGCTCATTTCTTGGAATAGACAAACTTTCTGCTCTCCATCATTTACATGCAGGACGATTTTTGCAAATCAATTCACAGTCACTTACTCCGTGATTCGTTGGAAGTTGCAAAACACAGAGGAACTTGGCTAATACGAAGTTCAATAAAAATTCGATTTTTCCAAAATTGGAATTCAGAAAAACTAGATCTGAAACTGAGCACAGCAAAAACAAATGACAATTCTTGAATAAAAAATGGCAATAAAGATTTCTTTTTAACATTTAGAAGTTTTAATAAATAACCCATGATTACTAAATAAACAGTAAGTAATTTTAATAATTAAAGTAAGAATAATTATGATAAAAAATATATTTAAATATAATAATTTCCATAAATTGGTTCACATTGTTAATAAACAAACAGCATACAACTTTGAATATAATAATTGTACAATAAAATTTGAAAATAAATAGTACAATTCACATCCAAAGTGTTCAAATGTTTTTTTTTAAATGAGAAATGTTTTGTTACTCTTTTCATGGTATATATTTTATTGCAATTAAGTCCCCGCGTGAATTCAGGGCCTTAAAAATTTATTCACTTACGATCACTGAGACAAGGTAGGGATATAAACAATTCGGAAATAAAAACAATATTTTGAAGTTTTTAGTTTTGACTTCGTATTAACTAAAATAAAGTTTAATAAATAGTCAATAGTTTATCATTATGCTATGGGAAATCAAGGGGCGAAAGAAAAATTTGAATAACCAACGAATTTGAATTAGGTCAAGTTCCGCTGAATGTGCGATTAACCCTATACTGCACTAATTACGTAGGTGGTCCAAAAAGTAAGGTAACAAGTTCTCCGAAACGAGAGTTTTATTCACGAAATCAAATAGATAGACAAAAGTAGAAAGGCACTGGTACATATTACTTTTCCATATAGTCACCATGGTTATTGAAGCATTTCTGACGTCGGTAAACCAATGTATCAAAACCGGCATAGAAGAAATCAGGGTCCAGGTCGCGGAGCCACTTAACGACGGCTTCCTGAACTTCGGCATCGGTTCGGAAATGGTGACCTTCCAGGTGCTTCTTCAACAGTCCGAAGAGATGAAAATCACTTGGTGCGAGATACGGGCTGTTGGGAGAGTGTTCCAAAACATTCCATCGGAAACGCCATTTCAAATCAAGTGTAACCGAGCCCGTATGCGGTTGGCGTTGTCGTGCAACAGCAGCACGTCTTTCGAGAACAGTCCCGGTCGTTTCCTGAGAAATACCTCGTGCAACCGGTCCAGCGTGGCACAATAACTGGGAGCATTCACAGTCGCTTCACGAGTATGGAAATCAACCAGAAGCAAACTCTGGTGGTCCCAAAAGACTGTGATGATAACTTTCTTCCCGTATGGCACTGTTTTGAACTTCTTAGGGGGGATGAGGGGTGTATCCATGACACTGATGCTTTCTTCGTCTCAGGTGTCAGATGATGCACCCACGCTTCATCCCCTGTATTGATACAGGGCATGAAAATAACACTGATATCGCATTAAATGCTGGAGAGGCAATCCCACTCTCGTGGCTTATTACACTTCGCACTTCAATCGCCGACCATGTATCCGCCAACGCCGCCATCTTATAACAGAGATTCCGGAGCTCTACTGCACAACTAGCTCCATCTACCGGTGGGGTTTGAATGCTCTGATCGTCTATTCTATTTAGACATGAAATTTAATTCACACTGAGAATTTGTGCACCCATGTGACCTCTTGTTACCTTACTGTCTGAACCACCTACGTATTTGATTTTCAACTACAGTTCAGTAAATAGATACAAATTCTAACTCACGTATAAGTATTTATTTCTCCTTTAATATAAAATAAAATCCAATAATAATGATTATTCTTACAAGCTAACCACCTTATGATGTAGAGAAACATCCTAAATTTCATATACTAAAATGCATAAATCTTCAGCATTGATTCTAAATGTTGCATTTATCGAGTAAATCTTCAGCATTGATTCTAAATGTTGCATTTATCTGATCTATCCGACTAAGGACAAAATTTTCCAAGTATTTTAGAATAATAATTAAATTATTAATAATATAATAATAAATTAGTATAATCAAATATAAGCCTTTGGGAAAATAATCTATGGTGCCCGTGTGAGAAAAAAAACGAAACGATATCAGCATGTGATAAAAGTTTTCCTTTTTTGTAAATCTGCCTCAGCTTTTCTTTTACTGATTATTTTAATTCCACATTTAAACATAATTGAAATAATCAATCAATTAAAATAGTGTTTGGCTTAATCTCAGTATCACTAGAGGCCGCTAATACTCTTCTAGAGGACGCTGATGAAATTTGTTCTCTACTTCCACGATCTTCCTTCTAACTTCACTTTCTACTTCCTCGATCTTTCTTTGAACTTCTTTAATCTCTCCGTGCAAACCTTGTATCTGATTTTTCACTTCTTCTTCGCCTTTTTCCATTCTCTCTTGTCCAGCTTCCATTTTCTTTTCCATTCTGGTCTTCAGTCTTCTTTCCCTTTCTTTAACTCGGCTAGCAAAGCAAGCAGATCGGTGTTGTCAGCCAACTTCGTTTGCGATCTCATGTTCACCATAGACAACAAATCCCACTTCTGACACCAGTGTTACGAAAATCGTCGGGTGTGTGTACGGTGAAAGCAGTCCAACAAGCAGAATTATGTATAACGATGCTTTATTCTCGAATATTCGGGAAATAACGAAGCACAGGTAACAGAAAAAACTCAGCACTTGCAGAAATTAGCAACACAAGCAGGCAGCAAATCACTAACAATAATAGGAATATCACGAACAATAACGCTCAGCGTCTAACACCTGACCAACTCGCAAAACGAACAAGACTCCAAAAAGATTCCAAAGATGCTCCAAAGAGATTCTAACACATTCACTTGTTTCGGCAACTCGGGTATTTATAGTCTTCCCTACAGGGCGTGACGCCACAGGGAAATCTATAAGGAAATCCGATCCTATGAGAGATATGACTTCAATTCCCGTATATTCGAGAACTTCCCTTTTGTCGCCAAATCTTTTGCCAATGTCGGGGTTAAGTGGCTTCCATTCCCCCGACCTCTGTAAATTTCTCTTTCCAACCATAAGACTAACACTGCTGGGAAGCGGCATTCCAGGTTCGTAATAATATGAACACGATAACTCAAGAATTCAACTTAAATACATGAAACTTAATGTTGTCTTTCTGCCAAAACTGTAGATATGTATCAAGTGATGGTCATCGATGGATCGAAAGGAAGCTGTAGAATATGCATACTCGTTTTCTTCACAATCTGCAAACCACAAAATGCGCCATATTGTGTTAGCTTTTAAGAAAGTCGAGAGAAGAATATTCCCGGTGGTTTTTAAATATTTTACCACGATACAACATATGGTCTTATATAGTATTTATTTGGCATAATATTATAAAAGAACATGAAACTGAAATTTGTGCTTATGCTTTAAATGAAATCAAACTATAAAAAAAACGTACAGAGAGGGAATCCACTGTTTAGCGATCCAACTAAGCTTATAAAAGTTTAAACGACGCATTTTGGAAACGTTATGGCTAAATTAAAAATAAACTAAAGGACGTGTTGTTTCTCCTCTACTTTCTCCATGACTTCCAAGATGTCGCTTACATAGTGATGAAAATTATGAATAAGTACATTTAAAATGATGAAAACTATAAAAATTATATAGGATGCAACTGATCTGTTGGTCTTAACTTTAAGGGATGATAGAACTCGCCAAAACAAACAACTTTCACAATGTGGGGTTGGAAAGCAAGCGGCGATCCGCGACAGAGCACTTTCTCCTGATTATCCACGACCACTTAATTGGCCCTTATCTTTTATTAGACCTTATTTTCCTTCAGCAGGTGCTATCTAATCTACCACGAAATAGACTTTCTCTGGGGACAGCTAAAAAGCGTCGTTTACAAGACGCCCCAGTGGCGTAGAGAGGGTAACTAACGCCCCGGTCATAATATGATTTTTTCGCCTCCCCCCTCCCTGTTATCATCAGTGATTTAACTTGTGCAAACGGCGCACGGGGCACGGTACTTTTTCGCCCCTCATCACAATTTACATTAAAAATTTACATGAAAGTATTAACATTTTGTCACCACAGTCAGTGGCGCCATGAAAATAACATGATCGTCATCAGTGGCTTAACAAGCTTGAATGGAGCCAGTGATATGTTATTACTTTTACATCCCCTCATCATAGTTTGTTTTAAAAAGTGGTATAAATGCAGTAATGTTTTGTCTCCATGACGCCCCCTAAAACTGGAACCCGATGCATATATACCCCCTTGCCCCCCGCCGCTACGCCACTGAGACGCCCATCGAATCACCAGAGGAGATTATAAACCGAATTAGCGTGGCTGCAAACGTTCGTGAAATGCTAGGAATCTTCCAATGTGTATGCGATTCACTCCGTCGCCAATGCATTGCAGCTAGTGCCTCTCATTTTAGCATTTGTTGTAAAGTTTCCGATAGTAAAGATTCTTTACCCTTTATTATTCGTCTTTACTATTCTCTCTCAACTCGACACTTACTCTCCCTCTCGCAACTCGGCACTTACTTTTCGACCCCACATTGCATATTGTGAAAGTTGTTTATTTTGGCGAGTTCTATCACTTCTTAAAATTATGACCATCAATTTAGTTACACACTGTATCCCTCTAGTTTAAAGAAGTCGGTTCATGTGGCGTCATAGGCTCAGTCTCGTCTAATCGCTTTCCTGTTGGACTTGACTCCGATCACTCAAACTCTGCAGTCGGATCAGTCTTTTGAAAATGCGCCTAACGGGATCACATATTTCGGGAGGTAGTTCGTAGTTGTCAACTGGCATCCATCTAACATGTTGCGTTTCGAGTTATAATATCACATACGCAAGGACAGAGAGTCTTCCTGTTGAGGAATATGGACTAAAATTTGGTTAAGACCTACAATTTGGTATAATGACCTCACACCAAATTTCACCTGTCTAGATGGGGGGGGAGGTGTTTTTTAATGAGTTATCGTGTTCACAGTTAGTCAGACAGATAGACAGAGATAATTCTAACAAGGAAAAAGATTTTTCTCTTTACTTTATTGTATACTAGCAGAACGCGCACGGCGTTGCCCGTGGAATCAGGACTTCAAAAACATAAAAAAAAAAACGTCCACAATGACACGGAAAAGTTTTGAAATAAAATCAAAACAAAAAATAAACACATATATTTTCCCGCGATAATGACATGTAGAAAAGCAGTATAGAGTACGTTATTCCAAAACAATAAAAAAAAATTGCAACGTGAAAATCTTTATTATACAGCAATCGTGTATCTAAGTTATGCTGATGCAATACAGTCTCAAACCACAGTACCGTGACGTTTCAAGGTCACGACAGTACCCCCTTCGTCACCCCCTGGAGCTTGCGCGAAAAGCTATGGCACATTTTACGCAGATGGTAAAGAAACTCTTTTAGTTCATCACGAAAAAAATTCTCTCATAATTCAGCGAATTACGTTAGAAGTTCAAAGCCAACTTATCACCCATGTCAGAATCTTCCAGCACTGCTTAATTTACGACTAAACCCTTGCATCCAACGAAATGATTTCAAATTATTCCTAGCAAAACATGCTAAAAAGTGAGGAGAGAATAATTCCAACAGATGGCGCTAGCCGTAGCCAGGGAGAAACTCACCGTTCCGGAGAAAGAACTTCATTCGAAAAGAATTTTTTTAACCCTTTAAGAAAAAAAATTATTAAAAACGAACGGACAAAGATATTTTAACCGTTCTTGTTTTAAATGAGAGATAAATACTTCTGTTGTTACCTCAAAAAAACTGAAAATCATAGGTTTATTAGAACGTTGGATGCGAGTAAATAAAAATTGACAGTTAAAAATATAAGAAGAAAGTGACAATTTTTAAAAAAAATCTCAAAATTCAGTAATTTACGATAGAAATTCAAAACTAACTTCATTAGAACGGAAATCGCGTGCTCTTTCCGATGGTCTATCTATTTTTGTCGTACAATTATTTGAAACCATTCTATTGAGAAATTAGTGCGAAAAATCAACCAAAACAACGCAAAACATTAAATAAAAAAATTTCTAGATTAAAATTTAAAATTTCGGCTTCGAGGTGCATTCAGTCACCATTACGACTACCTGTGTGCCAAATTTCATGGCTGTAAGTGCGATAGATTCGTCTGGACATCGCAGACAAACACACACGCACGCACACAAACATTGCCTTTTATAATAAGTACTAGCAGTACGCGCACGGCGATGCCCGTGGAATCAGGACTTCAACAAAATAAAAAAAAAATCGCCCACAATGACACGAAAAAGTTGTCAAAACAAAAGATACACATTATAGATTTTCCCGCTTATTTTTTCCGCGATAATAACATGTAGAAAAACAGTACAGAGTACATTAATCCAAAACAATATAAAAAAAATGTTGCCCGTGGAATCAGGACTTCAACAAAATGAAAAAAAAATTCTTAGAACATGACAAAAAGCTCCGAAGGTTATGACGTCACCTGACCCTTCATCCAATCAAATTGAAAGCTGCGTTCCGGAAGGCTATCGCTGAAGAAATTTCGCTCGACAAAAATAACTTTCATCTGCCCAGGAATAATTTAATTTAAAAAAAACGGGAAAAGATATTTTAACCGTTCTTGTTTTAAATCAGAGAGAACCGTTCTAGTTATAAGCTGAAAAAAATTGAAAATAATAGTGTTATTAGAAAGTCGGATGCAACAAATTTAAAAACAAAACTAAAATTTAGGTGGTGAAAATGACTATTTTTTAAAAAATTCTCAAAATTCAGTAAATTACGTTAGAAATTCAAAACTAACTTCATTAGAACGGAAATCGCGTGCTCTTTCCGATGGTCTATCTATTTTTGTCGTACAATTATTCGAAACCATTCTATTGAGAAATTAGTGCGAATAATCAACCAAAACAACAGAAAACATTAAATAAAAAAATTTCTAGATTAAAATTTAAAATTTCGGCTTCGAGGTGCATTCAGTCACCATTACGACTACCTGTGTACCAAATTTCATGGCTGTAAGTGCGATAGATTCGTTTGGACATCGCCGACAAACACACACACACGCACACAAACATTGCCTTTTATAAGTATAGATAGATATAGATATAGACTTACACAATAAGGCGCGTTTGGTTTGAAACTTCATAGTTAATGAAATTAATTAACCCTTTAAGGTTCCTTGGTTTCGCAGTGAAACCACACATTGAGCATTTTTTTTACTGCGCATGGACGAAACGCGGCTTAATTTTTCCTTCTTAACTATATAGACCAACTTAGCAAAAATAAACCTCTATGGCAGATATATAGACCAACTTATGTAAAAGTTCCAGTTCAATACCGTTAGTATTCACAAAGATGTCGGCATTGCAAGAACTAAATTGCTTTCGATCTCCAAGAGAAACAAAATGATGAGGGTTCTTGCACAAATTGTTGTTTTTAAAATCGAATCTTCGAAAGTTATATTGAATTTTATGAATCTTGAATATCATGAATATTCACGTATACTTATAAATTAAACTATGACGGGTGCAAATTGCCTCTTCATTCGAGAGATTTCCCGTCAAATTTAAATTAATCAAAACAAAGCACTTCTCTGCTTGTCAAACGTCGCCAAAAATATTACCAAAAATATTATCAAATTATATCATCACGATTGCACTAAATAATTAGATGCATCGTGGCGTCCAAACTATATCGCGCGCATGATATACCACTGACGTGATTTACGACTTTCTATTAAAAAACGGAAATTAATTTGAAATATAAGATTAATATAATTTAAAATTTCTCGGGAACTAGCGAGAAACTATCATAGCGAGATAAATTTTATATTAATCGATAGCAAATTTTATTTCACTATCTTAGAGCTATTAAATTTGAAATTAGAACAATTACTTTTTAAATTTAAAATTACTGAAATTTAGGTACTCTAACAGTGAAATAATGCTGTTTAACGTCTCGCAGTGCTATGGCGCGAATTTTATTGTTGGTGAAGTCAGAGCGTTACCGGATCAGTGAGAGATAGGTCTGGGCTATTATATTAGTAATAAATAATTTAAATTTCATTTCTATGATATCCGATATATCTATATTCGGAGGGAAAATAGCCCGTTACCGTTCATTGACTTCTCTGTGAAACCACAAATTTCTTGAAAATAAAAAAATGCCATTTTTGTTTACATATTTGTGATCAGCTACGTGTCTAATACTCATTTTTGAAATAAATTTAGTAATTTTCAGAACGAAACATGTAGTGAACTGTAAAGGGTTGATGCATGACAAATCTAAATTTTTCAGCACAGTGAATCAAATAAGTGTTTTCATATGGAATAAAATTATTTGTCAAAAATATTCTACCTCATTTGTCATTTTTGAAACATTGTATTTAAGTAATCATATCATTTTCATGTAGACTTTCCTATTTTTTGAAGAGGCGGGGGATCATTTTCAGCCATTGTATAAAAGTTAATTCTATTGTGCTCTGAGAAGAATTCGGTGTAATACAAAATTAGACGCAAAAATATAAATAATAAAAATAATAAAATATTAATAATAAAAAAGACGCATCCATGTATCTAAAGCACAACCTCTGTTCAAAGTTTTGACGAAGATAGCGACTAGTATTTCAATATCTGCCCCTTCTCGTCTAGATATGATCTTTGGAATATACGCGATTAATTTACGTTTTTGAAGATTATTTAGAGATATTTGAAGAAGCATAGAAGAACCAGTAAAATTTCCAGATTTCAGAGAGAAATCGTTTCATCTGGCATTCTGTTGACTATATGAAATATAAACTATATGAAATATAAAGGGTAAGAGGTTGTTTTTTCATTTATAATTTTTTGACAACAAGCAACGGAATCAGTTTTACGGAGTTCCGCTGATTCAATGAGAACCTTGAACCACCACATCAAAACTTTCGAATTTAAATATAACTTTTATGTTTACAAAAAGCCAAGCTAAAGGTATTTAATTTCTGTTATGAAAGACAGTTAATGGTAAGAAAACTTTTGGTCAAATGAAAGAAGGGGGAAAAAAACGCTCAAGACATACAAAAGCTTTTTAACTAACGCGAAAGAAAAGGTTCCACGCTACGATGCCATTAAGGATATGGATAAATAATAATAAATAAGAGTTGCCGTAAGTGATAGCGACACCCATAATTTATTAATTTTTAATCAGAGGGAGATTTATTTTTTTCTTCACTACAGCTCGTAAAGAAGCGGGAGTAATCTCCCGCCAATTTTTCTCATTTAAGTTACTGGACACATTTTGTGTTTAGATTCACATAGTGAAGAGAATCGAAAATGCATTTTGGACCTCTTTCCTTTAACCAAATGGATCCAAAACTTGATACCGAAACACAATTCAGGTGTCAAATTCACATACCAAACTCTATTTGTCTAACTAGTTGTGTTCTTTTATAAATCATGCACAAAGTGCCATATGCCGCTCTACTTGCTGGGACAATGCTTGATATCCCGTCCAAGTTCTCGACAAGCTAAAACGCAAAGCGGCGTACGCCGCACATTTTTATACACAAAATGCTATTCAAGCAGCTTTGGTATCCCACAAATAACATAAAAGCAAATAACGCAAATAACATAAAACCAAATAACATAAAAGCAAATAACGCAAATAACATAAAACCAAATAACACAAATAACATAAAAGCAAATAACGCAAATAACATAAAACCAAATAACACAAATAACATAAAAGCAAATAACATAAAAGCAAATAACGCAAATAATATAATAATAACTTAAGCTAGATGTCCGCGAACGTGTTAATCACATTCACATATACACGAATTGAGAGACCGGCAGACAATCAAACCGTTGACGGATTGATTCAAAAATTCGAAACAAATCTAAAATTCTAGTGATAAAACTGTATGTCGAATTTCATCAATCTAGTCCATTGCGTTTTTGAGTAGACAGTCAGACTTCCATGTGGCGGTTTCTGTTCAAAATTCGACATCTATCTACAATATTTTCCTATAAAGACCACATACCTAATTTCATCCGTCTAGCTCATTCCAA
>BGPR01008062.1:43040-56962 GCA_013235015.1 Araneus ventricosus | reverse complement strand
ACAAATTATATGAATTCTTAGAACAATCCTGTAGAACGTAAACTATGCCGTGTTATATCTATAAAGAAACACAGAGAGAACCTTAATTTTAACGAGGGAAATACTAACGTTGAATCATTTACCGTCTTAAGATTTATCTATAACTTTCACTCGAAGTAACTACCGAGAAATATGTGTCCATTTTGTTAGCGAGCGGAACATTTTAACAAAAGAACAACATTTTGCAATAATATAACTTACTTTATAAGTGAGGATTTTTAAAAAAAATTATATGAATTCTTAAAACAATCGTATAGAACTTAAGCTGTGCCTTGTTATATGTCTAAAACAACACAGAAAGAGCCTTAAAGATACAGCCTTGTTTCATTTAACTTTTAACGAAGAGAGTACTCAAGTTGAAACTTTTATCGCCTTATCTATAACTTTCGTTGGAAGTAACTACTGACAAGTATGTGTCCATTTTGTTAGCGAGCGGAACATTTTAACAAAAGAGCAATATTTTACAATAATATAACTTCCTTTATAAGTGAGGATTTCTTTAAAATTTATATGAATTCTTAAAACAATCGTATAGAACTTAAGCTGTGCCTTGTTATATGTCTAAAACAACACAGAAAGAGCCTTAAAGATACAGCCTTGTTTCATTTAACTTTTAACGAAGAGAGTACTCAAGTTGAAACTTTTATCGTCTTATCTATAACTTTCACTAGAAGTAACTACTGACAAATATGTGTCCATTTTGTTAGCGAGCAAAACATTTTAACAAAAGAACAATATTTTACAACAATGTAACTTCCTGCATAAGTGAGTATTTCTTATAGAAAATTATATAAATTCTTAGAACAATCCTGTAGAACCTAAACTATGTCGTGTAATATCTCTGAAACAACACAGAGAGAACCTTAAAGAGACAACATTGTTTCATTTAAATTTTAACGAGGGGAATACTCACGTTGAAACTTTTATCGTCTTAATATTTATCTATAACTTTCACTCGAAGTAACTGCCGACAAATATGTGTCCATTTTGTTAGCGAGCGGAACATTTTAACAAAAGAGCGGGAGTTGACTGTTAAGATATATTTGTAGCATGAATCAATAAACAGTTTCGTTGAATGTTCCCATTGTTTAAAGTTCTAGTTTTAAAACATAGTTAGGTGTAAATCCAGACGACTTCAGTATCTCCAATTGTTGCTCTTTGTATGCGAAGTAAGGGAAATTTGTTTATGAAAAGACTTCGATTTAAATTATTCCTTTGTTTGACCTCAAAATAACGGAGAAGGAAGTTTTATGCAGTAACAATAGAAGTTCTTTTACAGAATAAGAGAAACCTGTTCTTTCTAAAAAGAATACAGTAATAATACGATGCTAGAAAGGAAGGTGTTCCTGATTTTAGTATGGTGAATTTTAGTTCTTGTTATCCTCTTTCACAATTTAAACGTGAAATTATTATTATTTAAAAACAATAAGGACACTTTCAAGAAATAAATGCCTAGAAAAGGATTCTGCGCATGCGCTTTGTTGAAATAATGTCCTCTCATATTTATATTTTCGTACAAAGAATATTGTAGCGTGTAAGAGAATACCTAGAATTGTATTCCCTTTCACAATTTAAACGTGAAATTATTATTATTTAAAAACAATGAGGACACTTTCAAGAAATAAATGCTTAGAGATGGATTCTGCGCATGCGCTTTGTTGACATAATATCCTCTCATATTTATATTTTCATACAAAGAACATTGCAGCCTTTTAAGGGAATACCTAGAATTGTATTTATTCCCTTTCACAATTTAAACGTGAAATTATTATTATTTAAAAACAATAAAGACACTTTCAAGAAATAAATGCTTAGAGATGTATTCTGCGCATGCGTTTTGTTGAAATAATGTCCTCTCATATTTATATTTTCATACAAAGAATATTGTAGCCTTTTAAGAGAATACCTAAAATTTTATTCCCTTTCGCAATTTAAACGTAAAATTATTATTATTTATACACAATAAGGATACTTTCAAGACATAAATGCTTAGAAATGGATTCTGTGCATAAATTTTGTTGAAATAATGTCCCTCTCTTAATTATATTTTCATACAAGGAATTTTGTAGCGTGTAAGAATTGTATTCCCTTTCACAATTTAAACGTGAAATTATTATTATTTAAAAACAATAAGGACACTTTCAAGAAATAAATGCTTAGAGATGGATTCTGTGCATACGCTTATTTGAAATAATGTCCGCTCATAATTATATTTTCATACAAAGAATATTGTAGCGTGTAAGAGAACACCTAGAATTGGACAATTAATTGAAATCCTTACATCTCAAAAACTCGCATGTGTTTAAAAATTTAACATCGTTTCTGAATCTTGTAGATATTTAATTTCTTATGATTTTCAATTATATCATTATTAAATTATTCAATTCTTCATTTCGTATGACTATCACGATAAACTTTCGATATTATTATTTCTTCATATTCCTGTTGTAAGAAGTATTAGGCGAAGAAAACTGGTCTCAAGACAATAAACTACCCTTTTCACTGTAAATTTCTTATAGAACGAAGATAAACTTTTGACATTATTATTTCTTCATATTCCTGTTGTAAGAAGTATTAGAGAAGAAAACTGGTCTCAAGACAATAAACTACCCTTTTCACTGTAAATTTCTTATAGAACGAAGATAAACTTTTGACATTATTATTTCTTCTTGTAAGAAGTATTAGGCGAAGAAAACTGGTCTCAAGACAATAAACTGCCCTTTTCACTGCAAATTTCTTATAGAATGAAGAAATACACAACTTCTGTTGCTGAAAAGGTTCACAAGAGATACCAGGAGACGGTGAGTTTCGGTATAAACAGCTGGGCCATCAGTTAAACGGAATAGAGAAGAAACATTTGTTAATATTTTTAAAAATTAAACAATTGAAATAACGTTCAGGTTAGCAAATGCATTTGTACTATCTTCGCATCCACATAAACTATGCGACCGTATCTAAAATGAAGCCTAAATAGCTTTCATTTCGTTCAATTAATCAATTAAGTTTTTTTCAATTTTAACTTTATTCTGCGTTATGGATTCATTAACCATAAAAGATGAAAAAGGAGTAATTTCGTACATTTATCAAAGAACATTTCCCTGTTGTATACATTGAGCAAATAATAGATTTTAACTGCTAGTGACTCATAAATCAACATATTCATTAACTAGTCTATTATTAGATTTACAAAGAGAACTATATTTCAAAACATATTCAACTAATTCAACAATTTACCCATAATAAACAGTAATTTAAGCCGGATTTCATAAAGCCTATTCAAAAAAATGCAGCCTGACTAGTTTTTATTTCGTTTAACTAATCATTTTTTTTCTATTTTAACTTTATTCAGCATTATGGATTTATTAACCATAAAAGACTTTGAAAAAGTAATTTCGTACATTTATGAAAGAACATTTCCCTGTTGTATACATTGAGCAAATAATAGAATTTAAATAGTGACTCATTAATCAAAATACTCATTAATCAGAGTATTATTATATTTAGAAAGAAAACTATATTTCATAAAATGGGGTAAAATGGACATGGGGTAAGTTTATTTTTATGATGGCTACTTTTAAAAGCCATATGGTCGGTATTTTTAAATCAATTTTATTAGCTTTTTTATGTCTGTGGTTTTTTTTCCTCTTTCTTTCAAAATAATGCCTTTTGATGTGCAGATCTCCTTTGTCTTTTGTTGGGAAATTTCGGGCTAAGAGAAGTTATATTTGGAGTAATGCAAGCTTGTTACAGAAATATTTCCCAATTATTTTGAATCCATTCCGAATAAAGTCCTTAGCCCTTGAAAAAATGGACTAGGATGGATTCCTTGTTTGTTTTTTCGATTCCCTCTATCTTTTTTCCTGGTTTTCTTTGAATGACATTGGTTTCTATATTTCATAAAACATATTCAACAATTTAACCAAAATAGACAGTAATTTAAACTACATCTTATAAATCATATTTCAAAGCTGATTCAGAATATATTTTACTCGTATACTAAAATAACAAATATCGATTACGGCCTATTTATTGCATTCTGTTCTTTAATTGCAATTTTAAAATAAAAAATTTTGCTCCTTAATTAATAATTTATATGCAATTAAAGAGAAAACTATTGTAACATTACTTTTTGATGCGCCCACTTATAACATTGAAGTTGAAAGAAACTGTTATTAGTTACTGTTATTACCAAAAGTCTTGAATTTATAACAAGCGTTTATTTATCAAATAAAGCCTGTCAATTTATTTGCTTACAAACTAACAACAGGCTTAAACATTGGAAAATGAAACTTATTTCGAAGTTGTTATGCATAAGAGGTCCAATTTAATAAGTCATATTCTGAGATATTGCTGTTTTCGCAAAACGTTAAAAAAGCATAATAATGCATTTTCACAAAATGCATTAATATTCTTATGGCATGCATTATTATTCTGTCTTGATATATTCTGTCGTTTGTGTATTGGATTCAAGTTAAGATAATTTTTACTTTGATTCACAAACTTTGGTTCAATTTTCGATACTACACTAAAAATACATCAAACTATGGTTGGTTCCGAATAGCATAACTACGTCCATTTTAAGTGCAAAATATTACGCATGTGTTATTTAAAAAATTAAATCAATAAAGCTATTGAAAGAACTTGAACCACTGAAAAATTTGAAATTCAAAGAAAGTCTGACAATTTAATTAGCAAAACTCAGGTTTTGTAAATTGAAGTTATTATTTATTCAATAGAACACTTCAATTTATTGGCAGACACACTAACAAATGAATTAAACATTGGAAATTAAAAGTCATTAACTACTCCGAAGTAGTTATACATTAAAGAAACCAACTCTAAAATGCACATTCTGATATATTGCTATTTTCGACAAACGTTAGAAATAGAATAATAATGCATTTTCACAAAATGAAGAGTAAATATATCGTGTATGATACATTTAGTCTTTCATATATTGGAATGAAGTTCGGCCAATTTGAATAGCGACATTCCCACACTCAGGTACAATTTGCAAACATGAATAAACCCATAAAAATGTGGTTGGTTCCTAAAAGCATAACTGCGTCCATTCTAAGCGCAAAATATTATGCATATTTTATTTAAAAATTCAAATCAATCGAGCTACTGAAAGAAGTTGAACAATGTATGTTTATTCCTTGTTGCGTTTCATTGATATTTAAACCAGAGTTACTTTATTACTGCTCAGAAAAATATAGTTTAAAGCTTACTGGATCTGGCCGGTGCCTCCTCCATCTAAAAGGAAGGACTTTCAAAAGGAAGGATATATTAGATTCCGATATCTGTTTCAACTGTATAATGGGTTTCTTCGAAGCGCTGGAAAGAATTTTAGATGGGAAAAGTTGAATGGAATTCGTTTCTTCTGCATCCAATGGAACTCCTTATGCGGGATTTTTATTGATTGAAATGAAAATATGTTCTACCCGAGAAACGACGGTTCTTGTTGCGTTTAATTTATTTATTTACCGTTTAGAGGAGATGCTTATGATTCTTTATTTTTTCTGCTGCGTGCAAGAAATGCAGATTCTAGAAATAAGAATTATCCGTTTTACATTATGTTGAGTGTTTCGTATTTTTACGGATGCATTGGGTTTTTTGAAGTGTTTTCTGAAATGCAGAAAAAATAAAATTAGATATTTTTGAAAAGTTTTGTTCTGCAGTAGATTTGATTTTATGTTTTTAATGTTTTATTTTAATCTAAAGTATAAAAGTATACGGTTGATTGAAACTTTGTTGCATACGAACCATTTTGTAGATTAATTAAGAAATACTTACATTGAAATGATTTTATTGATTATAATGAAAATATGTTCCGCTCGAGAAGCGTGGGTTCTTGTTGCGTTTAATTTATTTTTTTACCGTTTACAGAAGATGCTTATGATTCTTTATTCCTTTTTTTGCTGCGTACTAGAAATGCAGATTCTAGAAATAAGAGTTATTCGTTTTACATTATACTGAGTGTTTCTTATTTTTACGGATGCATTCGGTTTTCTGGAGTGCGGAACAACTAAAATTAGATATTTTTCGAGGGGAGTTTTGCATTTGTACAAAGTTAGATTTGATATTTTTTATTGTTTCATTGCATACGAAGTATTGAAGGACACTGTTGATTGAAACTTCTTTTCATTCAAGACGTTATGAAGACTAACTAAGAAAAATAGACATTGAAATATTTTTATTGATTATAATGAAAATATGTTCTGCCCAGGAAGCGTGGGTTCTTGTTGCGTTTAATTTATTTAACCGTTTAGAAAAGATGCTTATGATTATTTGTTCCTTTTATTGCTGCGTTCAAGAAATGCAGATTCTAGAAATACGAATTATCCGTTTTACGTTATGTTGAGTGTTTCGTATTTTTACGAATGCATTGGGTTTTTGAAGTCCTTCCTGAGTGCGAAACAACTAAAATTAGATATTTTTGGTAGAGTTTTGTACTTGTACAAAGTTAGATTTCGTATTTTCTTTTTTTTGTTGTTCCATTACATATGAAGCATGGAAGAATACTGTTGATTGAAACTGTGTTCTATACGAGATATTATGAAGTAAAATAAAGAAATACGAATTGAATACGGATATTCAAATGTTTTATTGATTGGAATGAATATATGTTCTACTCGAGAAGCGTGGGTTCTTGTTGAGTTTATTTCGTTACCGTTTAGAGAAGATGCTTATGATTCTTTATTCCTTTTATTTTTCTGCTGCCTGCAAAGAATGTAGATTTTGGAGATCCAAGAAATAAAAATCATCCAGTATACTATTGATATAAACTCTCCTGTATAGGAAATACTTTGTAGAAATGCGAATTGCATACGAGGAGGAAAATATTTTTATTGATTAAAATGAAAATGTGTATTATTCAAGAAGATTGGGTTTTGTTGCGTTTAATTTATTTATTTACCATTTAGAAAAATTCTTATGCTTCTTTATTCCCTTTTTTGTTGTATGCAAGAAAAATATATTTCGAGATTCTAAAAATTCTTATGCTTCTTTATTCCCTTTTTTGTTGCGTGCAAGAAAGATACATTTTGAAATTCTAAAAATTATTTTGCTTCTTTATTCCCTTTTCTGTTGTGTGCAAGAAAAATACATTTTGAGATTCAAAAAATTCTTTTGCTTCTTTATTCCCTTTTTTGTTGTGTGCAAGAAAAATACATTTCGAGATTCTAAAACTTCTTATGCTTCTTTATTCCCTTTTTTGTTGCGTGCAAGAAGGATACATTTTGAAATTCTAAAAATTCTTTTGCTTCTTTAACACCCTTCTTGTTCTGTGCAAGAAAAATACATTTTGAGATTCTAAAAATTCTTTTGCTTCTTTATTCCATTTTTTGTTGTGTGCAAGAAAAATACATTTTAAGATTCTGAAAATAAAAATTATCAGCTTCGCAATATGTAGAGTTCATCAAATTTTTACAAATGCAATGATATTTTTTAACTATTTTTGTGATTGCGGAAAAAGTAAATTTTTTTCAAATTTCTTTCAGAGAGTTTTGAAGTGGTAAAAAGTCTGAGTTGATACATTTTATAAATTCAGTGTAAATGAAACATTATGCCTAATAAGTGGAAAACAAATTAATATTTTAAATAACTTTGATGTTGCTAAGATTTGTCTTTTCTATGATCGTCTAGACAAAATAAATATGTCTAGACAAAGGTAAACAAATGATATGACGGTTTTCCTCTCATGTATTTTTTCCAATATTTTGAGGGGGGACAAGCTAGGTAAATAAGAATGAAACAAGTATGACTCAATATAAAACGAAAGATAAACAGTATAATTATATAATAAAATGGGATACATCCACCGCTTTATGTTTAAAGAAATCTATTTTGCTTTATTTTCGTAAGACTAACATTAAGGGCATTACATTGCTTGGAAAATGAAGCGGAAAAGGTAAGAGATAGTTATATTAGGCAATTTTTGTCCAAAAAGGTATTGTAATATTCGTAACGAATAAAAATATATATTTGTAGAATTATTAAAATATTTGAATAAAAGAAATTAATTAGATAAAAAATCGCTTGGCCATAAAAGGAATTAATTAAAAATATCGTTTGGTCATAAAAGAAATTAATTTAAAATATCGTTTGGTCATAAAAGAAATTAATTAAAAATATCGTTTGGTCATAAAAGAAATTAATTAAAAATATCGTTTGGCATAATTCTTTTCTAAAGATTATAAAAATAGTATGGCAACGATATATTTGTCTTTTGCTAACGTTGCCTAGCAACGGAAAAGAATAATGAGGTTTTGAACATGGAATTCGATGTAAGTCAGTGATGTAACGTTTGTGATGTAAGTGTATGTGTTTGTTTTACATGTTTGCACTGTTTTAGACAAACAATACACATATTATTTTTGATAAAGAAGGTACTGCGATTCTTCATATTATGCTGAAATACATCACAGTATATAATTGGAAAGGAAAAATTAAAGACACAGAAATTAATCCACAACGAATATCTAAGTAAAGAAAAGTCTTAAAAATTCATTAACAATTAAAAAATATTACGGATGTGATTTAATTACGTAATACCTTATATCAGCTCCTGGCGCTTTTACTATTTTTGATTTGATCTCTAAATCTTTCAAATAGAAAATATTTTCTATGTTTTTGTGCGCTAAAATAGCGTGCTCTTATAAAAAAAATAGTTTTAATTTTATTATTTTGTGCTACACTTACAATTGTATTCATCTTTCTTAAACTTCTATGTCAGATAATTGATTTTACTAATTATTTTTTCCCTGTTATACGATTTCGAACATATTATCAAGCAGCGAGAAATATATGTATTCAAGAAATCTACATTTTCTTCGCATTAGTAAAAATTTTTGCCAATTTTGCACACAAATTATTTTTTACTAATTTAACTATTAAAGAACAAGAAAGATTGCTTACTGGAACGTGCACGGATTTCTTGAATAAGTTGTTTACCAAGGTGAAAGTTGTTTCAGCCATTTATGTTTTCAGCACTATTTTGGCCTTTAAATTGTATTACCACGACTTTAAAGTAAAACCTTCGACTAGTACCATGACTGATACATTAAAAGTTTAATTTTTCTCCTGAAGTAAGATTTTAACTGGACATCTCATTTATGGAACAAAATATAAGTTAAAAAGAAGTATGTATATAAATGATTTTACTAATTATTTTTTTCACTGATATACGATTTCGAACATATTATCAAGCAGCAAAAAATATATGTACCCAAGAAATCTACATTTTCTTCGCATTAGTAAAAAATTTTGCCAATTTTGCACACAAATTATTTTTTACTAATTTAACTATTCAAGAACAAGAATTAATTGCTTACTGGAACGTGCACGGAATTCTTCAATAAGTTGTTTAGCAAGGTGAAAGTTGTTTCAGCCATTTATGTTTTCAGCACTATTTTGGCCTTTAAATTGTATTACCACGACTTTAAAGTAAAACCTTCGACTAGTACAATGACTGATACATCAAAAGTTTCATTTTCCTTCTAAAGTAAGATTTTAACCTGACAGATCATTTATGGAACAAAATATAAGTTAAAAAGAAGAAAAGGTATGTAGCGTTTTCTGAATATTTTTCACTTTAGCTGAATCTCATATTTTAATAATTTAAATACATTCATTGAATTTAAATTATTTTAGAAAACCAATAAATTAGATTTACTTCACTATGTTAATGACACTTGAATCGTTTATAAATATTTTGGGAATTTAAATTATTTTAGGAAACTGGTAAACAAGCTTTTCGCCTTTGTGTCGTTTAAGCTTGAATCATCTATATGTATTCTGGAAGTTTAAATTGCTAACAAAAGCAAAACTAATAATAAACATTTTCGTCAATGTGTCAATTGAGAATATTCCAAAATATTTTCATTATTTTTGTTACAAATTGTTGATACGCTACATCTGAAAATGGCGTCTGTAGAAGGACTGGATAAATAATGATGATTTCGAATTTCAGATGGATAGTTATCCATTATGAATATGCATAAATCATCCAGCATAATATAACCGAAGTTTGTATTCATATCTCCGAGCAGAGCGAACGCCTGTCTTATATTCAGAATGCAAATCAGAAGAATCACACGCGCCATTGAAAACGCCACACAATGTTAAATACCAGGAAAGACTAAATCGCCGCATTGTCTCTAGCGCGCCAACAGAAGCTAGATGAATTCAACCAATAATTCCCATCTCTAAAATGTGGCAAACAATGATCGCCCAATCACTCCTCGTCTCTGAAAAGGAGCCGTGCTCTACGTAGGCGCAAGTGAATTTGGAATTCTGTTCATCGCCCGTCAATGCGGGACATTGTTTAAGCAGTTCCCAACTCTTTGGTTGGCCACTGGAATTTAAATGGCGGACGCTTTGTATGCGACTCAGAACAAACCTTCTAATTTTGAACCCTGGAAGTAACGGCTCCGGATCCGGCCGTTTCTATTTGTTTCGCCGAGAGTTACTTAGGTGCAACAGAAAAGTGTGATATTTGTTTTGTTCTTTTCAACTTCTGGAGGAAGCAGTCGCGATGGCCAAATGAATCCTCTTGATGAAGCAGCAGCGTTTGCTCTCTGCAGGATAAATATTTATTACTTACTCTCGGATTTTGTGAAGAAATCTTTGATTGCATTATGTCTGCTCGTCTTCAGAAAGTCAATTCCTTCTGTTAAGTTTCTTAAAGTAAGGAATTGTTGCTAATTCTGGAATCACAGTTATTTCTGGAGATATTTTGTGACTGAAATTTAAATTAAGGTATCCGACTGGTTTAAAATCGTTGTTTTTGATGAAATTATCAAAACACTTTTTATGACTTAATTTTGTAGCCTGCTTAACCAGCTTTCTAAAAGTGTCTCACTTTTTACTCAACGTGAATTACAAATGGAGTTGCAGCTGTTTTATTACCAAACTGTAAGCATTATTTTATGTTGCATGAAAACTTTAAATGTGTTTTCTGAGAAATGATATTTTTGAGGAAAACTGTCGACCGTAACAATGATTTCTCAAAGAGTTATTCAAGTATTGATATGAAATTTTCTGAGATTGTTTTCTGTAATATGCTTGATGTTTTCCTCTAAAAACTAAAGTCAATTTTAAAATCAAGTATTATTTTTAAGTGCTTAAATATAAACGAAAAGCATTTTTTATGAAAAATTACCAGTTTAGTAACTATGTTCAGCTATATCTCAAAACCATTTTGGAGTACAAGAAATATTTTAGAGCATAACACAGATAACTGTCATAAAAATGTACTCCTACAAGGATTTATGTATATTCAGAATATGATTTTGTCTATGACTGTTAGCGTAAGACAAATATTTTAGTCATTTTTCTTCAAATTTCTAAGTTTTTTTTAAAAAAATATTATTTTGAAAGCCTAATTTTACAATATTTTCATAGTTTTAAAACACATACAGTTGAAAAATAACATTAAAGAATATGTATAAGTTATTTTTCAAAAAAAATGTCTCCGAACACAGTCGGATACCTTAAGGAAAAAGACACCGCAAGTTTGATATTAGTACATATTACAGCGATCTCTCACTTATGCGTGGGCACAGGGGACATAACACCACAGCATACCCCCGAACTCGGAGACATGACGGCTCCCTGTCGGTTGGTTGGGTATGCGTGAGACTTTATTAAAAAATGCCAGAGAAAAAAAATACAATTTCTATAAAAAGATACAAAAAAACAGGCCATTTAAAACAAAAGAATATAATATTTTTTTAAAGTTCAGTCTTTCAGATCGTTGTGTTGTTGAATTTGAGAGGGTCGTGCCCTGTGTATGGAAGAAGAGAGAATACGAGTACATAGGGTTAGTTGGGTCTGTGGCTAGTTGTTGTCGCCATCTTCTGGAAATAAGAGTGTTTCATTTTCCGCGATAAAGTGGATGAGTTTTCTGATTTTCGCCCTAGAATTGTTGTTGTTCATGACTCTTTTCCACGAAAGTGGATCTAGGTCAGCTGACGGTTTTGTTAGGTGGTATGACGTTGTAAATAGGCAACTTGTAGCATAGTGTAAGGGTTTTCCCAGCTTTCCGCAGCCACAGGAATCGCTGCTTCTGATGTTGAATCTTTTAAGATATGTTGGAAATGGGCCATGGCCCGTGACGAACATTATTTCTGGCCTTTGCCATGGAGTAGAAGTTGTCTTGACTTTTGGCAAAACGACAGCGAAAAAACGCGCATAAGTGAGAAACCACCGAACGCAGTTTAAAAGTGAAATATCAATACAGTGTACATATGTTGTTAATTAATATTATGCATATACGACTGAAAAATGTTAAGTAAAATTAGTTTCAAAATGGAAATACGTGTATAACTTCCGTTGGTTATTTTTTAAGAAAAATCAGAAAATGGAAATGCTCCCGATTTTTTTAAAATCTCTCTTATTGTCGATTCTGGGACGTTAAAATGCTGAGCTGAAGCTTTTTTTGAGGTACAAGGATTTTCTTCGAATTTTTGAATAACATCCATTTTAAACGAAAGCGACAATTTCGTTCTTTTCGCCATTTTAAAACGTAACCATCTAATCAAAACTCCAAAGGTGGTTTTGTGAGCGATCAATGCCACGTGGTACGTACTGCACTAACCTCTCTAATTGGCTGCTGTATAAATGCGACTTTTACTGACGTCAATCACAAGAACCCCATGTACACCCCTGTGTATAAGTTAGAGGAATGTGTTCCTGGAATCTCAACAATAGAGGAAGGGAGAGGGAATGCATTCCTAGAAGCAGAGCAAAAAGGGTTTTTGTTCTGTTGAAAAAAAACTGTTTGAACTAAGAAAATTTTTGCAACGCGCATAAGTGAGAGGTGCTTTTTTAATGCGGCGCATAAATGAATAAGAGTTATCATTGTTTTCCTATATCCCTGTCCGGGACCGCGAAAAAAACGCGCATAAGTGAAAAATGCGCATAAAAGAGAGCGCGTACAAGTGAGAGGTCACTGTATTATTAATTTGAATTCCGCCTTCTCTACTACAGAAAAGGGTATAATTAAGATTCACAAAAAATGCTCATAATATATAGCGTGGAATGGAATTAAGCACAGGACTTTGAATAACAAGCAGAAGATAAGCAGTTAATGAAGTTATAAAGAAGCAGAGGTTAGAAGCTTTAATTTACGTACATTGATGATCGAATTTATAATAGCATTACTATTAAACTAAACAAAATACAAACTGGGACAATAACATAAACATATAAGTTCAGAGAAACATATAAAATAAAAAGAAACAAACTGCGCAGAATCCAGGGCAACAGGACAATTAATCGATAACGTAATCGGAATTTAACCATTTAACAACGAAACGGCTTTCCTAGCCCTTAAATGACGATCTTCTATCCGCCCGAAACCACCCGGTTCGTCATTACAGTGCTAATTGTTGAACGCTTTGTATGCGACTCAGAACAAACTTTCTAATTTTAAACCCTGTGAAGAACTGCTTCGGTTACGGTTGTTTATATTTGCTTCGCCGAGATTTGCCTAGGCGAAAGAGAAAAATGTGATGTTTGTTTTGTTCTTTTCAATTTCAACAGGAAGCGAATCTTGTAAAAATGTTATGTAATCTGCATTTATTGGTTTTATACTAAACAAAGACTATATAAATGAAATCTGCACTTAAATTTTTAATGCACGGTATAAGTATCTTTTGCATACGCGCGCTTGATGGAAGGTTAAAATATATGCTTCTGATTTCCTTTTATTTACAAATGTAATTAAATTTATACACAAAATTCTTCAAAGAGTTACAAAGTATATTTTAATGAGTACTAATAACTTCCTTTGTGGAATATCTAGTTCATTTAACATCTTCTGAAATAGCCCAATTTGATCCATGTTATTTTAAGCAATTTCTGTTTATACTTGTATT
>BGPR01008062.1:0-14070 GCA_013235015.1 Araneus ventricosus | reverse complement strand
TGCCACAGGCATTGCGTGCTCAATCTCTCGTTTTCAGGTGACGCATGCGCAAGAGAGCAATAAAAATCGCACTGCACATCCAAAACAGTATTTTGCGACAGCAAATGAAATTGCGCCAAGAAAAAGTGGCAAGAAACAGGTGTGAACCGTGAACTCCACATTTATCATATTTTTTCAAAATTAATTATTTTTTGGAATACGGGTATGTTTCCATATAGTGTTCAAATACAAGGTGTGACTAATAAGTAGGGTGAATCACCGCTCCAATCGAAAATGGGAACAATCCGATTATCATTGCCACCTTCATCATGTTCCGTAATATTCAGTTAACAGTAATGCGTAGTTTCGTGCGCCTGAGAGTCTTGATAAATTTATTATCGACTGTTGTTTGTGCGACTGTGAGTCTTGATAAATTTATTATCGACTGTTGTTTGTGCGACTGTGAGTCTTGATAAATTTATTATCGACTGTTGTTCGTGCGCCTATGAGTCCTGATAAATTTATTATAGACTGTTGTTCGTGCGCCTGTGAGTCCTGATAAATTTACTATAGACTGTTGTTCGTGCGCCTGTGAGTCTTGATTAATTTATTATAGACTGTTGTTTGTGCGACTGTAAGTCTTGATAAATTTATTATCGACTTTTAATGTGCGGTGGTTTTGTGGCGTGAAATTCTACTACACTGACGTGTATGGACCGTGACCTTGACGACAGTGTACTGCGAGATGTTCAAACGACTCTTACCTCGTTCTCGCCGTTTTCGGACACATCTGAAGGGGAGTTGGAACCGTAAGTCCGTTAACCCTAATCCTGTTACTTCGATGTACTTTTCTCAAAATCTGTTATTGATGCACACTTGAATTTTTTATAGAAGTACAGTGCACCTTATTCAGTATACTTAAATGAGCTTCAGGCTAATTTTTAATTTTAAATTTACAAAATATGTAATTAGACATAGTGACATAGACATTAGACAAATATTTAATTAGACATAGCTTACCTTATTTATAAACAAAAAAAGTAAAAAAAATAAAGTTTTGAGGGTTTTTTAAAGCACATTTCAGTATAATGAGAAAGGCGTACTTTACTTGTATAAAAAGTTTCAAACATGTATCTATAACAGATTTTGAGAAAAGGTTCATCGAAATGGCCAATTTCACATTGTTTTGTTTAGACACAAAAAAATTGCAATAAAAATTTTGATTTTTTTTCAAAAATCATTTTAGTATAATGAGAAATATGTACTTCGCATGTATAAAAATTTCAAACATGTATCTATAACAGATTTTGAGAAAAGGTACATCGAAATAACATGTTTAGGGTTAACGGACTTAGGGTTTCAACACCCTTGAAGCAACCAAGCTCATGGTTTCTCTTGCACGATAATGCACGGCCGCATACAAATACGCTTGTAAAGCGGTTTTTGAATCAACATGGAGTTACGGGACTGTCGCACCCGCTGTATTCCCCAGACATGTCACCAAATGACTTTTTCTTGTTCCCTAAATTTAAAGTGGCTCTAAAAGGGCGAATATTTACAGACTCACATTTAAAAGGACACACATTTAAGCTGCTGTGACACGGAAATTGAAAGCTTTACCAATTGATGAGTTTTCACCAGGTTTCGGCGATTTGTACACACGTTGTAAGAGGTGCATTGTGTACGACGGGGACTATTTTAAAGGATTGCAAACAATTTCCATGTGTGGCCTACTCAATGTAAGACTTATTTCATCATTCATCCTACTGATTGGTTACACCTTGTAGTTTGGCGGATATTTTCGAGCACACTTACAAACAAATGCAGGCCTTGATTCGGGGTTCGCCAAACTTTTGACCCGTTGTCAACAAAGTTCTTAATACTGCACTGTATTTCCAACATGGGATGAAGTATTATGAGCCTTCTTTACAAAAACAACACATTTATAGGCGACTTCGGCAAAGAGCAGACATTTTATACAACTATGTGCAACGCCACACACATTACATCCATTGACATCGACTTCTTCAACATGTTTTCTTCCGCATTGCTAGACAACGTTTGTAAAAAATTAATATAGTATTGGAATTTCTTTTTAGTATCTTTTGAAATATATTGGTGCCAAACGATTTTTTATTTAATTGATTTCTTTTAAAAATGCCAAAGGTTTTATTTATTTATTTAATTTTTTTTATGGCCAAAAGATTTATTTAAATGATTTCTTTTATAGCCAAAATATTTATTTATGTAGTTAATTTCTTTTCTGGCCACACGATTTGTTTATTTAATTTCCTTTTTTAAAAAATATTTTATTATTTACAAATATCATAATATCTGATTAAATATTTAAGCTGTGCATCTCCCCATAAGCGCATTATTTAGCTATAGGGTCTCGCAACATCTACAGCAATTGATGAACCATTTGAAGCCGAAACCTTACCACCAGACCATTGTGGCTCCATTTTGTGACCAAGGCCTCATTTATTGGTATTATAGAATAAATCCGAATATTTAATGCCTTTAACTCTGTGAACACCAAAGTTTAAACTAGTGTTAAACCACTACTGATCCTATTGTGACGAATTCAGGAGGTCAAACCTATTAAAAATGAGCTTGGAACGCATGCGCGATATGTTCTGTTACTGCTCACGCAGTTTACTAGAAATTATAAGAACGTAATTTTTAAAAGCAAAATTCTTCAGAATGGGTTACTAATTTAAATAAGTGCACTATACAATTAAGTAATATTATTATTTTAAAGAAGTGCACTATACAAGTAAGCAATATTATTATTTTAAAGAAGTGAGGATACAAGTAAAAGACTCATTCTAATGCTTGAAAATGGAACTTTGGTCTTAGAGATCAGCGAATTAGTTCGTGAAATGTTTGAAATCAATCAAGAATTCCCACTTAACATGTTAGCGGAAATGAATGATATATCATGCCTTTTCATTCGGATGCAATATGATATTGTTACGAATCTGCAATACCGTTTCTCTGCCACTTCAGTTTTACAGTAGGAAACAGAGATTTACAGAGATTATCAGTGGAATGCGAAGCTAATGATCCTTGGCGAGAAAATTGGCGAACATTTAGCGACTTTGACCTCAAAATGAAGATTCTAGAATATACGAAAAATATGGTCTTATCTCTCTTAGAAACCGGAATATGGAGCTCCTAGAGACTTTAATCAGACGTCATGCCTTGTAGGAAAGCTATAAATAATCGGAGTTCCTGAAACGAATCAATCTTTTGGAGTTATATTCGCAGCCAAGTTTCCAAGTCGCCAAGTTTGTCGCCAAGGTCAAGGGTCCAGGCGTGGCTGCTGCCAGTCACCCCATACTTACCGCTGTAAAACTCTCTTCCCAATCAGAAGACACACATTGCTGGGAAGCGACTTTCCATGTTTGTAACAATATGCTGTTTAACCCTCTGGGTGGTTCCGTCTCCCTTGTAAAGCGAGCGATTGAAGACCCTTTATATGTTCTAAAAATTTGTCTTCCTTTCGACAGAAGATGTTCCGAAAGCGCAGTAGATCCAGTCTTTTCCCCCCTTTGAACTATAGACAATCAGCAACCCCCGTGGACGGACTAACAGCAAGAATCCGTTCTATTCAGCTTGGGACCTATTCAAACTAGGTTTTACCAGGTTTTAGAGACAATTCACAATGGAAGTAAAAATGCGTACAGACCGATTAAGGCGTGTTTCCCGCTTCCAAGTCCAAGGTCAACGTAAAAATACGTGTGAAACTCTCAGAGGGTTAATTTATAACCCACAGAAATCCTTGTTTATTTGTAATAATTTCATTCAGCTATCTCTTAAAGGCACCTGCGAACCCCATTAAAAATAATTCGCTTTGGGAAACTTCTCTCAATTTAATTTTTCTCAAATTCAACCGTAAATTGGTTTCGTTCTCCTTTTTATTCGTCTGGAAAGGGTTTCATCAATAGCAGCAAAACTCATCATCGACTATTGGAAAAGAGCCGCAACGCATGGATTTTTAAAGCAAATTAATTTATTTTCCTAAGGGGCTGTCCTTTCTAATAAACTGAATGCTCAAAGCTATTGATTTAATGGAATGTCGAGCAAGCTATTCACAAAGTAACAGATAATTAGATTTGTTAAAATAATGTTGCAAGTTTGATTTTCTAAGAGAATCTAATGAAGAAATGAACCAAGATTGGTTCTCAAAAGGTACCCTGAAGGCTCAAATAACCAGGACACTTGTAAAAAAAATCTTTAAATGGTGTATTCTTCTCGAATTATCTAGGGAACTTTTAAGACTAAAACTTTAAATTTGAGCGAAATAGTTTTGATAGTGTAACAAATTTAAAGCTAGTAAAAAGTACGAACTTTTTAAAAAGCGTTTGCAGATTTTGATATGATTTTTCTATAGAAAGGATTTTATTAGCACTAAACTTCAAAGCAACGGTCAAAATCTAGAGATAGTTGGTTGTCGAAAACGCAGTTTTCCAAATGAGTTCTATCCCCTCCGAGTTTAGCCTCTCCGGTTCAGCATTATAACTGCTCAAAATAACCGGTTTCGGAAATTACAGGTTTTGGGTTTTTTTCATGAAAAACAAACGACGTTTGTAGATGTTATGTCGTTTATTGATGGATGATATATAAAGCACAAAAATGTTAACTGATATTATATATAACCTCATATTCTAAATACTACCTAAATTGTTACATTGTTTAAATTGATATTATATAATACTATATATTAAAACACCTATATAAAACTGCAGTTCCGTAGATTAAAAATTGTATTGACTAGAATGATTTGGATTCGTGTAATATTTAAATATCCTTTTTACCAAAAGAAAAAGTATCATGCATAAATAAAAAAGAGAACAGAATGAATAATATTGAACATGACATGATAGCGATAAATTACTCCTGAAAAAGAACTAATTTATTTGATATTTAGCAAAAAACAGTCATTGGCCAATGGCTTATATATTCTAATCTACGATTACAGGGTACCTACTTTTTTTCAAGCAAATAATGTTGATCAGCATTTGCGACATGTGTAGAAATAACTACATTACAGTTAACTTGCGGAGATTAAAGATCCGAAAAGATTTTTTCTTTTAAACGTCCTCAGTTTCCTTTTTTTCATCAAAAGGAGGGTAAGGTGGATCAACAGATCGCTAAGCTAAAAATAAATTGTGTAAAGGAAAAGACTCTTATCTGTTTGAAAATCTGCACGGTCCCGGAAGCCAGTGAGATCAATTCTTATCTACCCACAGAATCCTCATTCTACTAATCCAGACGAGGGACATTACGTACAGCATTTTGAATTCATTTCGTCAAAACTTTGAGCAAAAGGAAAACATTTCAGAACAGTCCCCACCGAACGAAGTATGGGCGCCATTTTTTTCTCCCAAATCATCCAGCAGCGCGTCTGGAAATATTTTTTATTCAGTGAAGGGGATCTCACCTTACCATCCCTGGCCGCATATAACACCTTTACTTCAATTCCGGATCAGAAAATAGCAGACTCGTGATTCAGGTTAGCTCACTGACGTCACGCCTTTCCACTAATTTCGAAAACTCTCACAGCATCGCTCTCTAGAAAGGCAAAAATTATAATTAAAATGTATAATTAAAGAAGAAGGAAAATCATAAGAGTCAGCAATATTATTTCAATTCATGATATTTGATTTATCTCAAAATGATATCTAGAAATATACGTGTACATGACTATATTTTGTTTATTAAATTCTTAAAAGGTTTAATGTAGCAAAATCTCATAAATAATATTGTTTTTATGTTAAGTGATTAAAAAAAAGTGACTTTTGAGGGCTAAAAATGTCTCTTAAGAAATAAAGTAAAGACCAGATATTTAACTCCGCATGCTTATTTCCTACAAGACTTCAGGAGTGCGGCAGAAATAAACATGACGTCTAAGACGCTAAAGGAAGCAAAATCGAGCGAGCTCCCGGTTATTTTCTCTGGCCAATGAGTAAAGGTCGGTTATATGCATCCTGGCGCTCGTCACAGAAAAAAACAACGCCTGATTGGTTTACACTTGATTGCCGGGCGCTATAGGTGACTACATCCCCTCCCCGTTCAGAATAGGGAGAAAGTGACCCTTCATCCTCCGCTGGAAGGCATGTGAAACGCAATCTTGGACTTGGAAAGACGCGAGGAAAGGAACATTTCTTTAGCATACAATACAACAGTGATTTTTATTAATATTGTTTTGAAATCTAACTCTCTTTGGCCAATATTTATCTGTCATAAACACTCTTTCACTAATCCGCCATAAACGAATCGAAGAAAAGTTGTTGATTTTGGCCTAGAATGAAATAAACTTCACTAACTGGTAATTCATCTAATCAGACCCAAATCTTGCCTGTCTACCGGATCCGTTTTCACCCAGTTATTGAGTTTAAAAAAAACCGAATACCCAGGACTAAAAAATAGTAACAAACGATTAGCAAAACCAAAAAAACGGACTTTTTCCATCCAACCATCAAACGACCGTTTTTCAATAAACTGTTTCAGTGTCAGGAAATGTTGAATTTAGTGTTTGCACTTCTGATGCACGCTGTTTTACATAACATAAGGCGCGGAGGCGCACTCAGTACGTCTCTTGCTTTTCATTGAATTTGCTTCTCACTCAAGTAACGTTTCACCATGGTAGCGGATTCCCAAGGTTTAATTTTGACATCCTACTTTGCTCCATAAGAAATCTAAAGAATGCACAGATAATCATCATTTCAGGCCTCGTCTGATTTCCTCTTATGCTTATTGCGATATGTTCCTGTATGCATAAATTTCATTACCTCATGAATCAATGATCAATCATGTATATAAGCTTTCTTAATACTCACTGGAATTTACTCTAAGATTGTTGTTTTTTTTGATATTGGCCCTCACAGAAAGATTGGCGTCAATAAATTTCAAATAATGTGGACTAATCGATTCCTCAGGGTCGATTGACATTTGTTGTTGGAATTCCAATACTGTTAGCTTTCATAGTAATAGTTTTTTTTAATATTATTAAGCTATACATTATTTCATTCTGTGAATAATATTTAGTTATATAGTTTTATTATATTTTAATTTTTTAAAAGATGATTTATAGTTTATGATGAAAATGTCATTTAGTTTTAATGGTTTAAAATATATATATATATATATATATAGAAGTAATGCTTTAATGAAGGTGGTGTACATTTTGGTATGGAAGGAGATAATATTTGGCAACTTCTTTTATTCAGTCATTCAGAATATTGGTTATTTCTTCATGCGTAAAGGTTCCGATTTTAGCGTAGCTCATGACCAGTATTCAAGGTTACCCTCAGCAGCTTTATAAACACATGCTTAGTCGAAAGATTAGATAAAGATGCATAGAAATGTTTATGTACCCAGAAATTTCCTAAAACGTTTAACTCAGAAAGAAAATTGTAGTGCTTATTACGATGAAGCAAATGAAATTAAAATGAGGGTGGTTAAAGATGGTTAAAAGTTAAGTAAATATCACATATATGTTGGCGAATTCAAAGTATTGGATATTTGTTATCTTTATCCCGATGTGCTTTTTTCTTCGGCATGAATTGGTCTCCAACTAGGGTAGTTGTTACCATGCCACTACACCTTCATACCAAGGAGCTTTTTTGGTGGGCTGGGTGGCAAAATGGTGGACTCCTTCTCCTTGCTCCTGTGATCTCAAACCTCACCTCCCTCATGAAAATAGCCATATCCCAGTGGCCTTCAATCGTTATTTGAGAGCTATTCACAGGATCAGGATTAGAAGTTAATTAATACATCAAACACAATCTGTTTGTAGCTATTTTCCAAAATATTTTTTAAAGGGGTCTTCAAAGAAATTGCTTCCTCATTGGATATAGTATTATTATTCTTTGGCGAATCTGACATATTTGTTCTTTTGCTTCCTCTTCACGTTTTTGCTAAATTGTTTTTCATAAATAATCTCAGCATCGTTAGCATCGGTTCCTCTCATCTGAAAATCTCAATAAAGGTGTCGCCAACAAGTTTGATAGATAATTTCTTACATGTTCTTATCATTACATTTTATTCGCAATATAGTCATAATTTCTTCGTCAATCTTTCATTAAAGGTAGTGATCACACCAGCTGATTGAATCTTTCAGGAAGAAACATAAGGCTCGACAGATTAGCAAAGCAAGAACTAATGCTTTCGTAGGGCTTATTGACTCGGCCTTCATTCACAGTTCCTTTATTTGAAAGATTGGTGGTAGTTTATAAGAACAGCTTATTACGGCTAATTCATGATTGCATTTCACTTTTTTATAGGTTTGGCACGCACTGCACCAGCCCATGGAGGGTTAATGACATGATGTCATGTATTAAAAGCGCATATTGTTCTTCCGAGACATAACACAAGATCTACTTGTTGGCATGGCCGCTAACAATGTAATGAAAAGATAGTGGATTCAATTCGGCCCCACCCTAATCAGGCTGGAAGTAATTTTCGACATACCCGATGCAGCCGATATTCAGATGCCTTTATTGCGGATTTAATATTGTTGGGTGTGGTTTGCAGGGGTTAGAGTGGAACCCCAGCGAATTAAACTGGTAGTATGGTTGCATTTCTTTTTCCCGTTTGGCGCAAATTTATAGCCTGTGCCAGGGATTAATAAGGCGTGTCTGTAAAATGTGTATTGATTGCTGGGTATTCCGACAGATCTACTTGTTGGCATGGCCAACAAACATTCGAAATGAATGTCAGTTCAATTCATACTATAAACACAAGATATTTTCGATATACCCGACCTTCTGATATTGAATGCCTTCATTTCCTGGAACATGTATTGCGGGTTTGGGTTGTGGTCGGTGAACAGCCATTGGCTATTAAGTATTTTGGCTCCACTTTTCCTCCGTGTGGCGCATTTTTTATATAGCCAGCACGGAGACGTATTGACATCCATGTATTAAAGTATTAATGTGTTAAATTAAACAAACAAAGATCCGCATTTAGCTGGCCAACACATATAAAAATGAAGATAATGGATTCAATTTGTGCTTACCTATCAGCACAAAGATATTTTCGATACCCCCCGATGCAGCTGATATTTAGATAAAGCACAACATCGTATCATTACGCTGAATATTAACGCATCTTGTGCTACTGGGTAAGTAACACCTCAATGCACTGACAAAGTCAACAACTAATAGATATACTTGACAAAAAGTAATCATGACACCTGGTTTAATGGTATCACGTCTGTCTGCTTTACAATATAGAACAACAATCCTTCAGTTGGTGCTCCGATTCTTTGCGGAGACTATTCAGTACTCATAATTCTCTTCGCTGAACATAGGGCACGACCTCTCAATTCAACACAGCAATAGCAAAGGCTGAACAAATATTATATTCTTTTTTGTTCTAAAATATTACCAATCTTTCAGTATCTTTATACAAATTTTTTTCTTCTGGCTTTTTTTCAATGAGTTTCACAACAACCAAATAGAGGTGACTCTTGGTGAGGTATGCTGTAGATGTCTATCTGCAAAGGTACCAGAACCTTCCAGGAATTCGAAACACAGTGACCTAGTACCTTCTGATTGTTATTGGTGACATATGATAATTGGGCGTCAGTTCTAACGAGGGTCTGGAGGATGGAATTTATCAGATTGTACGATACGATGAAATATAATATTGATGGATATTATATTTGAAATGGCGTTCAAGTACAGGCTTTTATAAGTAGATGATAAAAAAACTGGAGTGTGTTTGGACATCACGACTGTGTTCGGAGACATCTTTTGAAAAAATAACTATATATTTTTTAATGTATTTTTCAACTACACTCATTTTAGATTGGAAATAGATGTAAGAATTATTCAAATAATATTTTTTGAAAAACTAGAAAATTTGAGAGAAAATGACTAAGAAAATATTTGCCTTAACCTTCTGTATAGACAAAATCCTCAATCCTCAATATAAATCAGCAGAATATATTTTTTTTTTATGACAGTTATCTGTGTTTATATATCTAAATATTTCTTGTGCTTCTAAAATAAGTTTTGAGATAAATGGTTTATGGATTGCTGAACTGGTGACATAAAAATACTTTTCTGGTTTATGTTAAAGCATAAAAATAATACTTGATTTTAAAACCAATGGCTGAGAGAGCATCAAACAAATTACAGAACATAATCTCCATTTCATCATTTACTTGAAGACCTTTTTTTTTGAGAAATCATTGGTAGAGTTTTCCTCCAAAAATATCGAACGTTCTCAGAAACACATTTACAAATTTCATGCAACATATACAAAATAGTACTTTTTTTGAGTAATAAAACAGCCTTGGCCATTTGGCAGAAATTCATTAGGTAAACATTGAAACAGTTTAGAAAGCTGGTTAAACCAGGCTACAAGGAGTAAGTCATAAATGTGTTTTGATAATTTCATCAAAAGCAGCCATTTTAAATGATGAGATACCTAAGTGATGTACCCACAACCAACCCGCCCTCTGTATCTGCAGGTAAAAATAGGACTAACAAAAAAAAAAACCAGCTTTGTGTGGGTGTTTTCGATGAGATAACTGCTGGAATACAAAGTGAATCAATCACGACTCAAACTAGCGCTGAGTTGATCAATGCGTTTTCAGCATGACGTTGCAGAAAAAACACCTAACACGGCTAACTGACTTGAATGGCGAACCAGTTTGATGTTCACCTGTACACCTCTACATTCTATTCTATCCTATTTCTTTGTTTTATTTGTATTTATTTTCCATCCAGTCGTCAGGTATTTCGTTTGGAGGAATAGAGTAGATGGATATGATTTTTGGAATAAATATAAAATGAGAAAACTTGTATACTGTTACGAAAATACTTGGGAAAAAAAGTAACTCTATGCTTCCTTTTCAGAAGATATCTTTTTCGATTTTTTTTCTCTACTCGATGAAAAATTTCTTGTTGAACCAAACTAGCCTTACTAGCCAAACAGCAAAAAAAGGCATTTTTCAAGGCAAAGAACGTCTCGAATACTCGGAAAAATCAGGATTCTGTTTCAATTTGATGCACGGGAGAGTTTTTCTCCAGTTTTTCTCCTTCAAACTTTGTTATTTGAATGCTTATAGTGTGAAATTAGAGACAGAGAGCATTATGCGTAAGTTCCTGAAGATGTTATAAGCGAGGAGCAAATATTTTATACAGAAACAAATACAAAGTCCTTGTCAGTATCCAATCACAGAAAGAATATTTGCTATTTATACTGTAAGTTTTTTATTACACTTTCTACTTATTTGCTTGCTATGAAAGTATTTGATGCATGCATAATAAAAATCAGATCTGTGTTCAAAGTAGTGTCAGTGATTACCTAATCTTCAGAGCCTGGTCTTAATATTGTTGACATATCTTCACGATTATTGCCGGCATTCGGGAAATACCGGGGCAACGTCGCTGAGAATATCGATGCAATAACTATTCCAATATGGCGGTAGGAATCAACGTCGAGAGATGTCATAATATCTTCACGATATTGTACATTCAGGAATATGAACAACGTCTGTGAGAGATACCGTGCAGAGCATATCTTCTACGCACGGCATTAAATTACCGGACAACGTCGTCGGCGAGGGGCAATACGTGCAATAATATTCCACGATGTGGCATTCAAAACTACCGAGGCAACGTGAGATATAGTGCAATATGCTGTGTAGATAGCTATGATTAAGAAAAATATTTACTGCTGGAATATAAAGCAACTTAAAGGGGTGCGTCGAATTGACATTCCCGGACGTTTCGGTTGGCTATATTCTTTAGCAGGGCTGTAGGACGGTTTGCGTATCGATAGGGATTACAGATTGCTTTCAGAATGGTTTTGATCCGTATCATGTGGCCAATAAATTCCTCGTGGACAGTTATTTTTCAAATTTGAAGAATTATATTCGCAATCGCTTTGTTTATTCATGGGATCAGTGGTTTGTCTGTTGCTCATTGGTTGTGTGCGGGCAAACAGGTCGAACTGCTAAAGGCGATCAGTTGGAGTTCGGGTAACGACCGGTTATCATGGAAGCGGATGGACGCGTCTAACGGCTGTTGCCGGGCGAGATGAATAAAGATGGATATGATCGGTTGCGTGTTTGCCGTCAGACCTTAAGGCTGATTTTGGCTTAAAGATCATGGGTTTGGTGTCGTTGAGACTTCGGTTTTGAATCTCGGGCGATGGGGATATGATCGGACGCGTGTTTAATGTATGCCAGAAAACTAATTTTAGCTTAAAATCTTTTTGCGATTTGTATTATGTGACAGCTTCACACATTTAACTTTTGCAATGGCATTAATAGTTTGTCTCATTCTTAAGTCGCATTTAATACTAAACGATAAGAAAATTTTATCGACAAAATATTCTCCAATCTTCTCTGACTGGCTCAACGTTTCATCCCAGCGTAATCTCATTGGAAAAGTATTATCATCAACCAAATGCACCTTAAGGCAACACTCCAATATGAAGAAATTCCTTCATTTTTTATAAACCTTCAGCGCGTGTTTCAAAAGAACGGAATCTCACTTTATCTGTTTGTTTGATCTTTTTCCTCGACGACTTCCTCAAAATATGAACGATGGATTGATCTTTTCTTTCAGCATTCTGTCACTCTCGCTTATTAGAGTTTATTTTCTTTCTGTTTATATTTTATTGATCTTTGCTTCCTGGAAGTTACAAAAAATGCATGGAAACAGAAATTATCTATCAATGCAAGGAATGTTTCATAATTCTGCATATTTCGAGGTTTTCTCTTTTGAAACGAAACGAAGGAAAAAAAGAACAGATCGACTTCGATGGTAGCTATATTTTTATTGATCTTTTCCTGGAGTACAAAATAAGGCTTATAAATTATCTATCTTCAAGGAAGTCTCTGTATTCTGCATATTTTAGTTTTTCTCTTTTTTTTGGAAACCAAAACAGAAGGAAAAAAGAACAGATCGACTCATTTGAGCGCATCGATCTTTGCTTTATAAGTTACAAAAATGCTTGACTGCAGAAGATATATCAAATCACAAGGAAGTTTTCGTAATTCTGCATATTTTGTGGTTTTCTCTTTTGAATCAAAAGCAAGAAAAAAAATGAACAGATCGGCTTCGATGGTAGCTATATTTTTATTGATCTTTGCTTCCTGGAAGTTACAAAAAAAAGCGGAAACAGGGTATCTATCAACATAAGGAATGCTTTGCAGATCTGCACCTTCGAGTTTCTCTTTTGAAACAAGAGCGAAAAGAAGAGATCAACTTTGATGTTGGCCTATTTTTGCAACTAGAATTCTTTCCTGAAGGTTTAGAACCATTATTATAAAGCAGTGCTTTTTCTTGTACACTCAGGTTCATTCTTATTGCAAGATAGAGATGGTTGAGTAGAGCTATGCGAAATGTTTATGTGTCTATTAAGTGGGCTTTTCTTCCTTGCTACATTTCAGTCTAACGTTCTACCCACAAATAGAAAAGTTCTTTTTTTTGTCCATTTTATTGAACTGGCAGAAGAATCTATAGTGAAATATTCCTTCTTTGGTAGAGCTTTAAAGATACTACGCGTATCAAATCTAAGTATTGCGTGTTGTTGAACCTATTTTCTAGTGTTTGCTGCAGTTCTAAGGGATGAGCAGTTCAGATTTGGTTAATGCCATTAAATATCCCTAAAATTTCATCAAAACTCTGTTTGCTTTAGCTCATTCGTTGTGTTTCTCACTAATAGCAGATGGCGTTTCAGTAATATTACTTTTGTCTTTTATTCTGTAGTACTAAAGATTCGGAAAGGGTATTGAAAATTCGTTAAATACTGTTTTTTGTTTTATTAAATATCTGTGTAATAAGTGGTCCAGGCAAGAACTCATGTGCAAACTTAAATCTTTAAAGTGCGAGTTCACTACTACATTTAGTCGGAACTTAGACTGACCCACAAAATTTAACTGAACAGAACATTTATTTCTGCATTCATGAGCCACTTTTTTGCCATCTAACACAAAGCTGTAAATACGGAATATAAAATATCTTTTGCCACGCCCCAGGGGAATTCGTCTGTACTTTTCTGGAACTTGATAACCTTACCTTTCAGAAAGCGAATTGGATGTTCTTCTAAGAATAAATACAC
>BGPR01008061.1:28190-66471 GCA_013235015.1 Araneus ventricosus | reverse complement strand
ACTTTCTATGTGTACGAATGAAACTGTGTGGATTCGAACACCTCTTGAAGAAAGCACAGTGTGTCTGCCGATAGCTGAAGTGGAGCTGGATTGTGACTTCGGTCGTATAATAACAAAGGTCGCTGTTTTGAGGAATCTTTAGATCAAGGAAGATACATTTTGGGAAACAAGACAGTCGCATTGTTTGAAGAAGCGAAGAAGAATAAAGAAATACAGGTCTATATGGTGAATGCTGTTGAAACTCGTGCCCAGAGAAGATTGATCGAAAAGAAGGATCCGAATCCTGAAACTTCAGATGAAATTATTCCTGAAATCAACGATAATAATGAAGAGTCTTCAAATGAACTAGACAATATTTTGCCTTTAGTTGGACCTGACATTTTGAAATCGGATATTGTAAAATTATCCCGTAAAGAGTTTGTAGAAGAACAGAAGAAAAGTGCTGAGTTGAAAAAATTGTTTGAAGAAGCGAAAAATGAATCTTCTAAGAAAACTAATTACATTGTCGAAGATAATTTACTGTTTCTCAAAAAAGAAGACAAAAATGGCACCAAACGTAAATTGTTGGTTGTTCCAGAAAAATATAGAGAAAATTTGATGACGATAGGTCATGAAGGGGCAGCAGCTCATCTGGGTGTAACTAAAACCAAAGATGCATTATTCAAGACATTTTACTGACCAAATTGCTTCAGTGTTATAGAGAATTTTGTCAAGACCTGTGACAAATGTCAAAGAGTGGGAAAGCCTCAGGACAAAAAGAAGGCTCCACTTAAAATCGTTCCCGTCATAACTGAAATATTCACGAAGATAAACATCGATGCAAGTGGACCTTTGCCAAAAACAGCATCAGGAAATAGGTATATAATTACTGCATTATGCATGTCTTCTAAATACCCAGATACTATTCCTGTGGCAAATCTCTGCTTAACGACTATTGTGAATGCGTTGTTACAGATCTTCAGCAGAATGGGGTCTCCGAGAGAACTACGAACAGACCAGGGTACGTCATTCATGATTGCACTTACAATAGAATTTTTGGAAAAATTTGAAGTAAAAGTAGTAAGAAGTTCGGTTTACCATCCGCAAAGCAATCCGATAGAGAGGATGCATAGAACTTTGAAGAGGATTCGAGTCCTGTGTCTTGTTGAAGGACTTCCAGATTGGGAGAAAATTCTACCTCAAGCTCTTTTCGCCCTACGAACTGTTATACATGACAGCACTGGTTTTTCTCCGGCGGAATTATTCCATGGAAAGAACCTGAGGACTCCTGTGATGCTGTTATACGAGAAACTAACTGAAGAAGACCCAGTGGAAAACTGTGTTGTGGAATATGTTTTCGAACTTATTAACAGAATGAAAAAATGTCAAGGACTGTCTGTCAAGAATATGGAAGATGCCAAACAGAAACAAAAATTATGATACGATCGCAAGACCGTGAAGCGCCAATTTATACCAGGTGAATTGGTTTTGGTAGTGGCTTCGTCCAGGCCTACTAAGTTATCTTTCCAATGGATAGGTCGTGGAGAAATAGTTCAACAACTTTCTGAGACAAATTATGTTGTCAAATTTCCAGAGAAAGATAAAACATGTGTCTATCATGTAAACATTCTTAAACCGTATCATCAAAGAGCGGAAAATATAAATTTATTGTACTTGGAAGATAATTTAAAACTTGAAGACGAAGAGGACATGCCTAATTTAGAACTTGATCACGATGCCTCTGAATGGTCAAAATTCATTAGTGGCATTCAACAAAATTCAAAACTATCACAACTTCAACGAGAAGAACTTGAAGAACTTTTATGTAAGTATAGTAATATTTTTTCAAATAATCCTGGATGTACTGATTTGGCTGTAGATACGATATAGAACACGATATAGAACTGGAATCTGATAGACCAATGGTTGCAAAGCCTTATCTTATGTCACCTCGACAAATTGATATTCTGAAAACGGAAGCAAATAGGATGATAGAACTAAAAATAGTAGAACCAGGAGAATCTGATTTTATGTCTCCATTAATACTTGTTGAAGTTTCGGGAAAGGATGCAAGGCTCTGTATCGATTACAGAAGGTTAAACAAAGTGACTAGGACACAGTATTTCCCTTTGCCCAACATAGAAGAACTTATAGGGAGAGTGTCAGCAGCTAAATATATCTCTGTCTTGGATCTTACAAGAGGATATTGGCAAATCCCATTGAGTCCACGAGCGCAAAGATATGCTGCTTTTGTAACAACTTTTGGTACTTTTAGACCCTTGAGGTTACCTTTTGGTTTGAAAAATGCGCCCTATTACTTCAGTCGACTTATGGCTAGCTTATTAAGAAACTGTGAAGATTATGCAGTTCCTTACTTGGATGATGTCGCTATCTTTTCACAAAGCTGGAAAGATCATCTAAGACACCTAGAAGACATTCTTGATCGTCTAAGCTCAGCTAAGTTACATATTAAATTGTCAAAATGGCAGTTCGCTCAAGCATATGTAAAATATCTTGGACATTTAGTGCTTAGGCAACCGGCAGAACTGAAGGCTCAAGCCATAAAAGATTTCCCTACACCTACCACGAAGACTCAAGTCAGAGCCTCCCTAGGTTTAGGGGGATACTATCGTAGATATATTCCAGAGTTTTCGGTAATTACATCTCCTCTTACCGATTTATTAAAAGGCAAAATTCGCAAATTTACTGTTAACTGGAATGAAACATGTCAAAAAGCATTTGACGAACTCAAGGACAAATTAATCGAGAATCCAGTGTTATACAGTCCTGATTTCACAAAACCTTTTATTGTCCAATGTGACGCCTCAAATATTGGAGTCGGTGTCGTGCTTTCTCAAATAAATGAAAAGGAGGAAGAACATCCCATCATGTTACTGAGTAAAAAGTTTTCTAAGACTGAACAGAATTACAGTACAACTGAACGAGAGTGGGCTTCCATTATATTTGCCGTACAAAAATTAAGATGTTATTTAGACGGACATCAAAAATTTGATTCAAACGGACCACAATCCCTCAGTGTGGTTGGACAAAAATGTGGGCACTAACCCTAGACTTTTAAGATGGGCATTAATTTTGCAAACCTTTAACTATAAAATTGTACATAGGAAAGGGAAAGAACATCGGAATACGGATAGTTTAAGTCGAATTCCTTAAAGACTTGGAATTATCATTTCGTTGTGTGCCTTTGATATTCAAATCAGTTATTTGCATTTATGTATATTGATTTTTAGGTATTTTGTGTGTGTCCTAAATATCAGTATTTTTTGTATGTATTTCTGGTATTAGTATTGTCTTTCAGTGTCTTTGATTATTATCCTTCTTATCTTTTGTTTTTGAAAAAACAATTCTTACTTGTGATTAGTTTGTAAAGGCACTGTTTAGGATAGGTTTGGTACCATCGCGGGTTGATAGAAAATCGAAAATCGTTTCTGGTGAACATTTGAAGTAATTGTTCTGTTTTGTTGAGTATTTTTCAGGTATAATCCACCTAAACTTTTCTCTTGCAAATGGACAAAAGTTTCTTCTGGGAAGGGAAGAAATAGACTGTAAGGAATTGGACATTATAGTTTCTATTTCCTGCGGTAGATGGCGCGGCACAAGACTGTTCTGTAAAAATTCAGTTGACTGTCGGACGGTAGCTTGGCTGGTTGTTGTTTGAGAATGAAGTGTCAGATATGATTTTTTGTGTGGCCATGACTCGAAAGAATAAGGGATTATAATGTATAGTTTTCTTATCTTTTATTTTAGTTTTCTTATCTTTTATTTTAGTTTTCTTATCTTTTATTTTAGTTTTCTTATCTTTTATTTTAATTTTCTTATCTTTTATTTTAGTTTTCTTATCTTTTAGCTTAAATGTATTTGTGTGTTTGTCTGTTTATGTCGTGCAGTCCTGTGTGTCATTAATAAACTAAATTAAAAAAGAAATATTGCCTAATTTCTCGGCTGCATTTTTATATGACACTACAATGGTTAGTACTGCTATATGTTTTCTTTAAGCTTTTAAAAGAAATCTTGTTTTCACTTTTGATTTTCACTTTTAAATTTAAAATTTCGCAGAACACCTTTATTTATTTTTTCTTTTGTAAA
This sequence comes from Araneus ventricosus, assembly GCA_013235015.1. Taxonomy (NCBI): domain Eukaryota; kingdom Metazoa; phylum Arthropoda; class Arachnida; order Araneae; family Araneidae; genus Araneus; species Araneus ventricosus. The sequence goes on along the minus strand of BGPR01008061.1, from coordinate 62,385 downwards.
GTAATTCAGCCACTCAGAGGCGGCCCGAAGTAATTTTACCAACCATGCAAGACAACAATTTGGCGGCCCCCCCCCCTCAAACAACGTAATTTTTAAATTCTGTATTGTCTGTATTTTAAGTGTCCAACAAAATTTTCTTAGGAATATGCATGTTTTACCTGCAAATGTGACTTAATAATGTTATGGTCAGAATTTTTTAATTTTAGAAATATTTAAGAATATAAGGAAGTCTTAGGGAAACTAAAATAATGTATTGAACAAATTTATTTTAAAAATATGTGATTTTTTTACACAGCATTATAAAATCTCTTTACGTGATCACTTTTTTGCCATTTTATTTACAAAATCTTTCATAATATTCCCAATAGCAATGTTCTGCAGAAGGTGCCGTTCAACTGATATGGTTGCCAAACCAACTAGTTGCTCCTGCGACATGCTAGATCGCAGATATGTTTTAATTGGTTTCAGTTTCGAAAAACTTCTCTCGCCAGTAGCAACAGTTACTAGTAGAGTCAGAAAAATCCACTGCATTAGTTTTAAGCATAATTCTTTAGTGGTTTTCTACTATTTTTTAATAAGATGCGGCCTTTTTACTTAGGAAGAATGTTGGGCTGCTCACAAACATTACTAAGTAGGAAAAATCTGAAATTTAAAAAAAAAAAATTGAGATACGCCTTTTATGCTTAGGAGGGCAGTATAGGCAATGTAAGTTTTTGCGCCCCCACCCTAAATTCCAAAACCAGATAACTTTATTGATTTAAATTTAATACCTATATAAGCAGTTTTTGAGCAACAAACAATATAACAAACAGAAATAAAATATTTCTTTAGGGTAATCTTCAAAAAAAAAGTTTTACATCTCGAATATAAAAAAAATTGAAACTTAAAAGTAATTTTAAGTAAAATGGTTAAAAAACTACAAAACTTTTTAATACAATTTGAATATTCCAATTCAAAGTATCCCAGGACTGTTGACATGTGACCCATTGATCTGCTAATAAATTCGAAAACATTAAAAATATTCCAAGAATAATGTTCTGAATTTAAACAACACTAGATTTTAAGTTCAGTATGTTCTAGAACACTCTTCTTGTAAATCAAATGGAAGCCCTGAAAATAATTAAAAATATCGGGGGCCTCCCCAAAGTTGCAGGGCTCATAGGCAGTTGCCTATTTGGTAATTCGGCCCTGACCATATACCTTGCTTATCGATGTGAAACTTTGATTTATTACTTTTTTTGAAGCCGTATTACATTTTTTTGAAAAAAAAATCACAAACTTATCAAGAAACAAAAATTTAAAATTTCCGTAAAATAATTTATAATTTTACAAGTTTTCTTCTAATGTTTGGAACTTTCTGATGATTGGAAGAAATGTAATGGGAACTTTATACGTACAAATTTCATTTTTCAAAAAACAGTTTGAATATTATTATTTCAAGAGTAATGCTTGTGTTAAAATTAACAAACCTTATCACTCTCAGTACTGTTGTCTGTATTTTCGGTTTGCAAACTAGTTTTTTCGTCTTGTTTATTGCTAGATTCTTCCCAATCACTTGAGATGTTCAAATGTTCTACTGCTTCTGGTTCAAGTAATTGTAACTTTGCATGCTCTCGCACTTGGTCCTGGTAAACGAGTTAACTTGTTAAATAGTGCTTTTCTAGTTTACCAAAATCATATGAGTTAAATTCTTTTGAATAATCATACAGAAGGTGCAAAAAAATTTTCCAACAAAACCAACACAACTTTTGATGTAACTCAACCCATTGCGCACTTTTAAGCTTTCTGCTCAGTAATACATAAACATAATTTTAAAAAATAACTAAAATTTTATATATGGGATTTTAATATTTAAAATTTTTGTACAATTGACAATGTTAGTACAGTAAATTCTCGATTATCCGGCATTCAAATATCCGGAAAGCTCAACTAACCGGAAAAATAAGAAAATGAGTTTTTCTAAAAATTTTACATCTGCACGCCAAAATTTAGCACGCGCGCGCCCGCGCTGTTCCTTTCATGCAGACGATTTATTTCTGGAAGCAACGTCCGTTCCACACGGAGGGGAATAGAAGGGGAGGAAAGCAATATACAGTACTGTGACGTACACAGACTGGTTTTAGGGGGGGGGGGTCAACTAAGCAAAAAATAAATAAAGCAATGATAAAAAAGACACAACTTCGTCATTTTTATGAAGATAACTTTTTGGTTTCTATTTGAATAATTTGAAAGTAAATGAAAATAATTCCCCAAAAATAAAACTTTTCTAAATGCTATCAAAAGTTTGAAACCATCTCCAAAAAACACTAAGAAATAAGGCAGAATAAGAATTTAAACAAAAAATTCTCAAATGTTGATGGAATAACAGAATGCAGGCACTACCGTCACTACTGGCCTTATTTCTCTACAGCTAGGCTTTTGAAATCTCTTGAGATTCATGCAAGAACCATAAATGTTTTGAAAAAATTCATAACATATTCTTGAAGCGCCTTAAAAATCCCATCAGATTCGATAATGCATTGCATTTCATCAATTAAATACCTACACAAAAAAGGGTAAACTTACGAGATCAAAATAAGAATGTCGCTCTGGATGGCAAAGAAACTCAGATTTCTTCATGCACAGGAAAGGTTATGGGACTAACTCAGATCAGCATGCTGATGTAGTATCATCCACAGAGAAGAAGAATCGGAGGTCTCACTCCGGAGTTTGATTAACTATCGCAGCGCCGCCTACCGAGGGCACTCTAACTACAAACCACAGAGAAGCCATAACATGACGCCATATTGGTTTTCATCACAGAGCTGTGTAGAATCTTTCTTGCTACAAACCATAACACGACGCCATTATTGTATCGAACGAAAATAACCGAAACGCCGCCATGTTGTGCTGCTGGTTTAATTCTTTCTGCTGCTGGTCAATTTCACATACTATTTATTATAATCGGGAGGTTTTTTTAGAATTAGATACTTTATGTAGAATCAAGACTTGTGGCTATTCCAGTTTAGTGAACGTGTTTGACTGCTTCCCCATTCAAGATTCCTGGAGATGAGAACGGTAAGTTTAAAATGCGTTACAAAATTTTTTATGAGATGTTATTTAAATAACTGAAAAACTTGTAATATTTAAAATACTTATTTTCACTTTTTGTATATAAAATAATAAAATTTAGTTTTATTTTTGTGCAATTGCTGAAGCATATTAAAATGCCTACCATATGGAATAATCTGACAAAAATGTGCATGAATTCTTTAAATTCTTTTTAGTCCTGTTTTTTGTCAGATTTATTTCTACATAGTATGACTTGGCAATTAAAATAATTTTAAAAGATATTAATGGAACCCCTGCTTATTACTCTCAGAAAAACTTATAATTATTGCTATGATGTATTGTGAACTTTCAAAGTAATATACAAGTTAAAATTCTTTTATCAGTAATTTAATATTGAAATACAGCTGAAAATCATAAATATTGCATTTATAATTATATTGATTTTGAGTGGTAAGTTTTAGTTGAGTTTTTATAGTGTGAAAATTGTTGCTGTTATTTGTGCTCTAAGTTGAAGTAATATTGAGATGTTCTATATTTAGTATGTGTAGTTATATCCGAAGCAAGCTTTTTTACAAATGCCTACTGTGAAATAGAATGAAATGAACTGATTTAATATCTCTAATCTGTTTAATGTTTACACTTATTTATTATTATTACATACTGGTTATTAGTATCTTAGAAATAATTCAGTATCTTAGTATAGCATCCTTATGCAAATTTCAATTCCCTTTTAAGAAGATTCTTATTTTTATTAGTATTTATTTTTAACGTCGTTTTCCAGAGGTAAATTAAAATATTCATTCTTATTTGTGTAAATAAAATGTAGGAAATTTGTTTAATAAGCATATTGGCTAATACTAGTTTAGTAAAGTTCTCAAAATATTTTGATCTGTTTTATTTAACACAGCTTCATATAAGAAAATTAATTGTTATTGGCTAAAGGTGAATATTTTATTCATAATATTCAATGTTACAATGAAGTGGAGTCTTTAATAAAAATAAATTGGTTTGTGTTATACAAATGGAATCTACTAGAAATTTGTTTCTTTTTCAGGCAGTCTGTCAATGTTGGAGCTGTTTTGTCTTCAGGATGGCTGATCATATGAAATGCACCAAGATTTTGTAGATATTTGTCTAAAGATGTGTAAAATAATTTATGTTCAAAAGAACTCTCATATTATAGATGAACTACATATTATGATTGATACTGCAGTAGTTTTCTAGTTAATTTGAGGAAATAAATTGTGGAACTTTTCTGTGTATCTTACAATGAGTCGGTTTCTAAGTTATCGTTACACTCTTTATGCTAACAATATTTTATTTAAAAAAATTACATTCTTTTATTTTTCTTTAAATGGCTGCAATTTTTTTTAAATGCCAAATTCATGATGCATATGCATTATCAAACTTCAGTTCTTTGAGAAAAAATAATTATTTTGTGTTATAAGCTCTGTGGTCTCGGATAATTAAAAAATGATTGTTGATATACATATCTTATTATTAAATATCTTGAAAATTGTTTTTGTAGAATAAAGTATTTAAATTAGCATTGTGTATATTAAAAGTCGGGCAGATATAAGATTAATGCTGCTTTAAATTTTCATACCAAATTGCCTGTCAGTTGTTTCATTCATATAAAGGTGGTCCAAGTCTTGTAGATACATAAATTTAAATCAATTTAACCATTTTTTTTATTTCAGGTGTGTAAATTATGTGTTTTATTGATTGCATTAATTATAAATAATGAAATTTCAATGGCTTTAATATATAAAAAAAAAGTAGTAGTGGTTTAAGATTAAAAAATGACTGTTAATTTTTTTTTTATTATTAAATATCTTGAAAATTGTTTTCGTTGAATAAAGTATTTCTAAGTATTTAAATTAGCATTGTGTATATTAAAAAAAGTTGTACAGATACAAGATTAATACTCCTTTAAATTTTCTGTCAGTTGTTTCATTCATTCATGCAAAGGTAGTCAATTTTACCATTTTTTTTTATTTAAGGTGTGTTTATGTGTTTCATTGATTTTATTAATTATAAATAATGAAACTTAGAGGCCTGAGATACTTAAAAATACCACCTCTTTATGTAATCTTACAACGAGTCTGTTTAGTTATCATCACACCCTTTATAATGTTCTGTTATATTTTGACAAATTCCTTTTTTTTTTACAAAAATCCTTTATCTTTAAAAAATGCACCAACTAAGTTCACTTCCTTTGAACAGAAAAAAGGACTCATTTTATGTCATATAAGCTCTGGAGACAGTGAAGAAAATGTTTTATCTTATAATTTCAAGTTATTTTGCTTTAAAAATGTGTTCTTGTGAATGTGTAGAATGTAAAACATTAATCATGAATGATTTTAAAACTTCAGATAATCATACAGTTTTTTTAATGATTATGGTGTTAGTAAATCTTATTATATTAAAGTATATTTGTATAGTTAGTAATTTAATATAGTTATAATAGTAATTTAAATGTTAAATATTTTTCAGTAATCACCTACATGATGTAGACAGCTTATATTTAAATATCTTAGATAGTGTTGGAGAAAATGTGTTAGCTTATATTTCAGGATATTTTTCTAAAAAATATTTGTCGCTTCATGAATGTATTGAATGTTAATAGTAAATGAGAAAATTTTAGAAAATCATACAGTTTTTTTTGTATTTTAAAGAATATGATATCAGTAAACTGGCTTAAATTAGCCAACAAATAATTTGTTTTAATATTTTGTCAATTAGCATGAATGTTTTTTGTCTAATTTAATTTATGTTCGCAAAGAAATAGTATCACCAAAAAATTCGACGTTGTCAAATATAGAGGTTTTTTAATGATCACCTGGAACACACAAAGAAGCACAATGTTTTTTTTTTTTTTATTTCCTCTTTAGTTCGAATTATGAACCATGATTTCAAATCCAACACAAGTTCTAAAAATAAGTTAAAATATGTTTCCCAATTTTATTTTTTGATGATTTATATTTCAGATTATAAATGTTTTTGAAAAAAATGTGTTTGTTGTTTCAAAATCATTATTTCATAATAGAACACTTACCAATGCTAGGTAGAATTATGAGGTGCATTGGGAGTTTTAACTCTTGATAGGGCCACCCTAGGTGCTAAGTTCATTCAATTAATGGCCATCTATTGGGTTTTTTTATATAACACTTACTTATATCGAATATTTTTATACTGTATATAACGATTAACTCTGGTTTCTAGGTAGTATTTGTTAGAAATGTTATGTTTTGTAACTTATTATGCTTGTTCAATAAAATTAACATTGTTTTAAATATTTTGTATTTATTATAGCATCTTGTTTCATGACTATATATACAGGTATTTAATTTTTTGTGGGAGGGGTTGTAAAAATTCTGAAAAATTAACTATACAAATGAATTTCCTCTGTGGAAATTACATTCTACCAATATTTTTTTTTTATCTTGCAGAAGAATTGATCTGTATTTATTAAAAACTGTTGAAGTTTTAAAATATTCTGAAGGAGATAGTATAATAGTAACTAAAGCAACAAATATAATTTCTTGCTGAGTTTAAGAAAATTACAAGTGAATAAATTACCTATATTCTATCAATTTTAGTATCTTAAATAATAATGTGAATTTATGAAAAATTAACTTATCGTTGAAGTTTTAACATGTTCTGAAAGAGTAATATTATCTAATTCAATAAAAATTAATTTCCTATTGGTTTAAAAAATTTATGATCTGAAAGAACTTCTCTTCAAAAAAGGATAAATGAAATTATTCATATGAAAAAAACTTGAATCTTCGTAAATTATAAATCAAACAGGTTAAAAATTATTGGTACCCTAGGAAACAGGCAAATCAATTTTTTAATGTTTTGAATGATATTTCAAATTTACTTTTAATTTCTGTATTAAAGAAAAAGTCAATTTAGTGAGATTTAAAATAATTATATAAACAATAATAAATGGCATTACTATTAGAACAATAATATTTTTAAATTAACAATATATATAAAAAAAAATTAGCTATTCATATATTTAATAATCGTCGAAAAACGAATTGAAAATATACACAACAAATTATTGTTTACATCGTTGTCATGACGATATGAAACGGCTTCGTTTCCTTCGAGTCACAATGACGTCACGGTGACGTATTCAGGTTAGTTCTTTCTGCCCGCTACAGGTGACGTACTGTCTATGTGAAGCGCAATGTTAAAAAAGTTGCCATTACGGTCTATGGGAGTGAGACCTCTGATTCTTCTTCTCTGTGGTATCATCTTAGCTATCTTTTCAAGATAGTGGAGTCCTTTCTTATTAAACTAATGTTGAAACCACCAAATGGCAGTATTACCTGCAGATGCCATTTTTTATTTCTCTTTTTCAGTCTTTTAAATTTTTATGCAACTGCGTTTTATTTTGTTCAAAATTTACTCTCTAAATCATTAAATACATATAGTAATTTTGATGCAAAGTTACTATGAAGCCATATAGTTATTGTTAAAATGAGGAAAAAGAGAAAAACTTTCAATATTCTTCCTTTGAAGTTTTAGATTCTTTGCTCCTGTGTCTGCCATCTTTAATATGATTGTAACAAAGTGAAGACTTAAAATTGTGAAAGCATCCATATGTTGTTGGGTTTTTCAAATGATTTCAGTCTGAAATCAGTCTTCTTTCTCAACTTTCACAGTGATGGTTTTTCATAGAGCATAGTTTCCGTGGATAATTCTTGCAGATATTTCCAATTCCAAACTTTCAAAACCAGATATGTTTTATTAATTTTACTTTTATCTCTATGTAAGGAGTATTAAGTAGCAAATTTCACACACTAAAATAACAAAATATTTAATTGTGGAACATTTTCAAGAGAGTTGGTTTTAGCATCTTGTGTAAAAATCTAAAAGTAATTTTTAAAAAATGTCAAAACATTTTTAACACAGTCTGATTACTAGTTATTTACAGGACCAGACACTTTTTAAATTATAAAGCAACACATTATTTAGAATTATAAAATAACATAATTTAAAACTTGCAAAAGGTAGTTAATTAGGAATATTGTTAGAATAATGTTCCAAAATTTAAACGATGCTTGATGTTAATTTAAATAAGTTCGAGTGCACGGTCCTTGTAAATTAAATGAAAACACAAAATTAATTTACTCTCAAAATACATATTTATTAATATGGAGTGTCCCCACCCCTGCCAATTTCTTATGTCAAGTTTCTTGGTTTGTATTCACATTGGTATAGATGTTGAGATAAAACATAAAAACCTGAACATACCTCTGAATACATAATAACACTTGCATGCTTTAAAATTTTATGTCTTGGTTTAGTATGTCTGATTTTCAAATTGTGGTTTAGTTAGGTTTTTACTATTTTCCTCACAGTGGCCATTTTTTTGTAAAAGAATTTATTAATATTATTACAATGAGTTGTTACTTCTTACCCTCTGTTGTAATCTATCTTTCTTAGCTGTAACATGTTCTCAGATACTTTGAATCTTTACTTTTCTTTTATCTTGATGTTATTTTTTTAACTTTTTCTTTCCTTTTTTTGTTAGGATTTAAGCTTACACCATTTTGATTCTTCCACAAATTTCTAAAAGTTTTACAGGGGGTCATAAATTATTGGATCCATTTAAAAAAATATTATAAAAAACTAATAATGTTACAACTACGGGTTTTAAAAGGGTTTTTTTTTCAAATAGGTAACGCACCGTTACGGTGGTCTAGGTGATCGTAAATTATTGGACATCTCCCATTTTTGAGAGCCATTATCTGCGAAACTATTAAAGCTAAAAGAAAAATAAGCATTTATTGCAGGGAATTTTACACTCTTTAATTTGTTAAATCAATTGTAGTTTGAAAACTGAATAGTTTTTGAGATATTCAAGGAAAACTAAAAAAGGATACTAGAAAACGCTCATCGGCTTCTGCGGATTGGTAGCCATTGCATATGGAAATATCTTGCTGTAGCAAATTTAGAACGCCGTAATGATACGCCACCTACCTGAAAAACAACTTTTTTATTTGCTCTCTCATTTAAAAAAAACGCAGTTGTAACATTATTAATTTTTTTAAATTAAGTTTTGGAAATGGGTTCAATAATTTATGATCACCCTGTATATAAGTGAGCCAGAAAAAAAATGTGTTTACGAGGCTTTTTCCATTAACTTTTTTACTGTAATTTTTGACTGTGAAATGAATAAAAGTTATTCAAGGGAGTTGTAATGTCTAGGTTATGTTATATTTCCTGTGCTGTAAGTTTCGTACAAAAGTGTTTCTGTGAAGTTTTTGCATTAGGTAGCATCAAATGCTTATTACGTTCTGTCTTACCACTGAAAGCATATAAATAAAGACAAAATTTAAAAATCAAGACTCAAAATATATGAAAAAATAGAGGATCATTCTTATACCATCTAAAAAGATGACAATTTTATAATTATAAAGCATATTCTCTCAATTCTTAAAGAATAATCTTAATTTTTCGCTGGATTGTCATTTTCAAATAGATATTTGAATACGAAGAGTCCAGAATTTCCATTCATCTTGATTCTATTTCCATTTGGCGATCTTTAGTGAGGAAATTTTTATATTATATTCCATAAAGTTACTTTCAGATACATCCATGATCATTTTAGAAAGAAGAGTGAAAGATGCATGTAGGGTTCAAAGTATGGTAACAATGAAAAAGGAATATTCCCATAATGGAATGTCTTATTAAATCTAATTTGCTGGTTCAGCAGTTTAAAGGAACTGCGATGAAACCTGGACAGTGATCTTAGGTAATCAAAACAAGGAAGAAAATCAAAGCAGACTGAATTTAAAAGCTGAACTGTTCCACAGGAAAAATTGATTTATCATACATATATATATATATATATCACTTTCGAATAATATGAATCACTCCTTTACCTAATTCCCTTATAAGAATTAAAGGCTATTTAGTCAGTTTATGAGAAGAATTTGGTTTATGCAAAAGATATTGAGTGAATAAAAAAATGTTCAGAACTGTGCAATTATTTCTTTTAACAGAGCAAGAACATGTCTAGTATACAAAATAAAGCTTTTTATTTTTTAAATGAACCAAATGTTTAAAACGTGTTTTCATATTATAAATTGTTGTTTTACTAATATTGTATTGTTAGAGTATATACATTTCAAAATTATATCTCTAAACAATTTATACCATGGACAAATTATTGTACGACCAGGTACCTTTTATGAATAATCTAAAATTTCTATTAAATAATTATTGACTTCACCTCATAAAATGAACCGTTACAAAATGACTTCATATATTTATACTGTTGCATCTTTTGAGTTTTTAAAAGTATTCACCTTTTGCATAGGACGGAAACACTGCTCTGATGTATGCTGTTTACAATAACCATGCTGGTTGTGTGCAAGAACTATTGAATGCCGGTGCAGATATGACAGTTATTAATGAAGCTTTAGAATCTGCATATGACATTTCAATCAAGAAAAGAAGTAAACAAGGTAATATCTCATTAAATTTACATCTCTATTGGCATTTAACCAGTGGCGTAGCTGCAACTTTTGTCACCCAGAGCAAACTTTTAGTATGACGCCCCTCCATTAAAAGTTACATAAACCTCATAATAAAAATTCCGAGGGGAAAAATTTATTTAATAACGCATGTTATGCCCTTGATCTCTGCTTATAGGTTGCAAAATCGCACGTCTACCACCACCAGACTTTCTTTCACATACCGGCAATTTACCGAAAAAAGGTGAAAAATATGAATTATTACAGTAGATATTTTTTTATATATGCAATGATTGAACTAGTGTCGATGACCTTCTTAGTTATAAAATTGTTTTCCTATGTGTCCTGATTTTGCTGCTCCTTTAGATGTGCAACCCGAGGCAAACCGTCCCCCCCCCCCATAGCTATGGCACTGCATTTAACTTATTTCTTCTTTATAAACCATATGTTATTAATTATAAAAAACGTTTAATTTGGTAGTGGTAATTTTGGTGTAATTGTATAAGAATAAAGTGGTTCTTGAAGTTTTATATATAATTATCCATCTTCAGTTCTTGTTCTTGTTCAATATTATTATGTATAACATTTTAGTCCTTGTTAACCATCTTTAACTGGAATTTCCAAAGGCCTAAATTTGAGGACTAGTGTAACATAATTCTTATTGAAATTGCCACATTTTGTTTTCATTTCATATAAATACATGTACTTGAGTCTATACAAAAGAAAATATATTCAAAGCAATTAATCATAAACAGTGTATATTCGATTATGATTGAGTGATCTATTGTCTTTTCAAGGTTGTCTCATGGACAGATTGAGCATTTTTCATTCAGTTTTGGTTATTTAATTCATTTCTTATTTTGCTTGTTTCTTGCTGTGAGTGGACACTTGACTGTTATTTAAACAAAGAATGCCTATTTCAAAATCACGGTTTCAATATCCTAAATTATTGGCTGTAATCTATCAATTGTTAAAGTTCCCAAACCACCCTCTGGAAATTTTCAGTGAAATGTTTAAGAAGTATATGTAAATTCTTAAAATTACTTATGTCAAGCCTAGGGACATTCAAAAGGATGAACATAAAAATTTTAAAAGATTCATAATAAGCACAATATTTAATCTTTGATGTGTCTTTCTCTGACTTTAGTTTTAGTAAATTGAACCAGTTGAACTTAGGTTAATTTAATAAATTATTTGTTGAGATATTTCAGCAGATCCAACCACTTGAGACTTGGTTTGAATAAGTTATCTGTTGAGTGTTACAGTCAATTGACTAAAAAAATAATTGAATCATTAATTGCAGAAACCATTGGAGTCAATAATATCAAAAATGCTGGAAGCTTTTAAAAAAAATTATTAATTTTTTAAATCAATTATTATTTTTTTTTCCTGGTAAATTTTATACCTATAATGTGACTTTACTTGACTCTTGTCATTTCTATGCTCATTATGCAAATACCTCTTTAAAATGGATTAATGCCTACTTTATAAATTTAATCGAATCATTGTTAGTTTATGTGAAGACAATATTTAATGTAGAATTGTTTTTAATATTTTATAGCAATCCGACTTTCTTTCAGCCCAAGCAGTTATGGAGAAACATATGCTGAATTTGATGCAAGCTGATACAAAAAAGGAAACTTAGCCGGTTATTTTGTTCGCACTTCTATTGTCCGTTGATTTACCCATAGTTGTTTGGCAAAACTGTGATGTTTACAGTTTTTTTCTTGTTTATATGTTTATTCTATTTGTTTTTGTTATATGAATGTTATTCAGTATATTTCAAAATATCCAAGCTAATGTTTTTTAAAAATTGTCATTTTCATTTTTACTTTAAGTTTTAACTTGTGTTGCTTCTCTTAACTTGTATTACTGTAATCTTCATTGAATTGAATTGAAGTGTCATTATAATACTCAAATGTGAACTGTATTATATTCTTTAATTATTATTATTATTATTCCATGTTGATATATATCGATGAATTAAGTACGGTGGAACCTTTGTAAATTGTGGTCAAAATTATTTGTATAACTACTTCAACCATACATTTTTATAACTCATGAACAAAATGCTGTAACTCAAACATTGGAATTTTATTTTCAATATATTTATATGCATATTTTCAAGTATTGCTAATCGAATTCAGTTTTAAAAAATGTAGTGAACAAAGATTAGGATTAAAGAAGGTCTGTCTTCTTTTAGTACTCCCCCTTATTAAAACAAAATGTTGTAAACAGTGTTTATTATCATGTTTCCATCCAGTCATTTGATTATTGGTATTTAAAATCTTAGATAACAATATGCATTGGTATTTAAGGTTCAGTAATGTATAGGATGCAAATTAAAGTTTTAAAATAGCAATGCAATTTCTAATTGCTTTTAAAACTGAATTCTTTGCATGTCAAACTGATTGCTACTTTTTTGCATTCAGATAATTTGTTATCAGAGGAGGAACATTTCCTTCATTTTAATTCTTCTGAATGCTCTTATTTTTTAATTTATAAGTAATGAATAAAGTCACCAGTGCTTTCTATGCTACCTATGAATATCTATATTGGCTCTGTTTTATTGAATGAATTTATATTTTAATCACTCCTTTTATCTTCATGATTTTCAATGTAGCTTTGATACCGGTATAGAGCAATTTTTGTTAGCTACAGATGTGTTTTTTATTTTGGGATTTTGTGGAGATATGTATGTTTAACACAGAACTTTAATTTATTGATTGTTAATAATAGTGTGTGTTCAGTTTATGTGGCAGCAAACTCAAAATGCTATCTAAGATACCACTGTACTATCAATGTGTCCCACAGTGACAACCATCCGCGCTATGAGACTCTTCAGTATGTTCTCAGGCGACTCAAAATGAATTATTTAAGGTAAACCTTGAGGAAGGAATCAAACTGTTTGAGACCCACTGCACGTAGATGCCAAACAATAAGTTAATCGCCTTCAGTTCACCTCCCAGGGTTTAGACAATTGAGATAGCTGCCCATGAATACCTTCAACAATCAAGTGACATCCGCCTTCCCTCCCCTCTGAAGTCAGAATCTGTAGAAGAATTTTGGGATTTTCTTCGACTGAATGTCAAATGAATTTTCGTTCGTTTTAATGTCTTCCAACAGCTATTTGAGTTTTTTCCCACATTAAGTGAACAAAACAGAGTTTTAATATGTTAACTACTTGATATTAATTTTATGACTCATCAAAAGAAACATTTTGCATAATTCCTGAATTCGTTTATTTTTTTTGTATAATTATAATACATATTCCTTTTCTTTATAATAGAAAACTTAATTACAGTCAGTGAGAGGAAGATTTCCTTCAGTTTTATTCTTCTGAAAAATACTCTTATATTTTTAAATGATAGATGATAAAAAATAACGCCATTTATTCTTAAAAGTATAATACTTTCTATGATGCCTGTGAATATATATATGATTCTATATTTATTGGACTAATTTATGTTTTAGTCATTTGTTTTATTTCCATGGGTTTTAATATAGGTTTTATATAAGTTGTTAGAATAGTGCTGTTAACATCAAAAATGTATTTCATTTTAGCGTTTTATAAAGCTGTGTTGTACATTTAACACAGGGAGAATGTTTTAAAAACTAATAACTATTTGAATCTTGAATAAAGATTTTGACTCATATATCAGGTTTGTTTTTTATTTCTCTTTTTTGTGTATTAACTAGCTGTATGTATTATATCTATAAATGGAATATAAATTTGTTTTGAATGCATTGAGAATAAATATTCTTTTATTTCCTAATGGAATTTAAATCATTTTATTGAGTACCCAGTTTTTGATTCTGTGTCTTTTCAAATTTTACATTTATTCAATTGTATTTCATTTTAAATTTCTAAACAAACAAGAAGACTAAATTTCTTATCATTATATCCTAATATATTAAAAATGAATGAAATCTCGAATGTCAATTTTTTTCTATTGTTTTCCATTTGACACTATTCACATTTTTATCTTTACTCGGATATACTTTCAATTCGATTTTTCACGTCTTTTCGAGTGTGATATGAAGGTTTGTTATTTTATTGTTTTTCTATTATGTTTGCTTCTTTTATGTATATATATATAATTGTAATTATTTCACATAATTTTACTTTAAATTCTAATATATTTTAAAATCTTAGTACAATACTAATGTATTCCAAAATCACTTTTCTTGAAGTCCAGTTTCGTTTTATTTCCCTCGCTTGAAGTATATTAAATCGCATTTCGGCATATTTATTACTAAAAGAATATTTTAATCGCTTCCAAGCGCTCACAGAAAAATCATGACGGCGTCTTCTTGGCACCAGACTTTTCCCTAAAACACTTACGTAATTTGCTAAAAGTAGCTAATCTTCCCTTCACTTTGATCACGTGTCTATATGTTAATCCCCTATCTGAGAGAGCGCAGGGATATCTGTTCTCTTTTGACTTGAAATTTTCATACGAGATGTACATATATTCCGCCACTCTCATCATATGTTGAATAATAAATGAAAAATAGCTCTTTATTCGGCCTTTTTATTACTTTAATGACTACAACAAAGAAAGAATATTATATACATATATAGTAAATAAAAACATCTAATATTCATATAGTAATGTACACAAACACGTACTATATTTGCAATATACATAATTATTAGGATTAAATAAATTACCCTATAATCATACACTCAAAATACAAAAGAATATATAATATAAAACTATTAGCTCTAATAATTAACCAAATTTGAAAAAGACAATCCTTATTTGAAATTCCAACAACCAAAGGGGCTAACCAGCCTGGGGACTAGTTTGTCGTGTTAACCTAGATTTTTGGCATCAACCCTCCACGAAGCTAGTTGTTGGACAATAGAAAAGGGAATAAGTCCCAAAATTATTTCAAGATGAGAATAAAAAATAGAGGAAATATATATTGTGGGGGAAAATTAAAAAAAAAAAAAACTCAGTTAATGGAATTGTAACTGAAATTTATCCTTGTATGAAGAGTAAATATGTAACAAGTCCGTACAATCCATTTTTGAAAAAATAAGTCGTCTATTTACTTCTCTTGGTCTATTTTATTGACCACATACTGTTTTCTTCCCACTCCACATTATTTTTACTCGGGCCGGTGGACAGTACATAAGCTTAATGTAATTTTGGGTCCTCTGTTTGTATTTTGTTTAATGGTTTATTGTTATTTGTTTAATTAAATTTTACTTTTTTTATTTGCAATGTGAATCTCCCATGTTTAATTTTCTAGTTAGTGAGAATGAATATGGTTGATTAGAATCCAATTGTATAAAATATGTTTCTAAACTGATTCTAAAATGTGAGTGAACATTCTATTAGTCGTTTATCATTATGTATATGTGAATATAGTGTATTAACATTTTTTTTTTTTTCACATGAAATATTTTAGAGTATATTTTTTTGTTTTCTTCAAGCACAACTTTTGAATAATGCTCAGTTAAGAATATGTTTTTTATGTATCCTTTTGAAGTAAATGAATCCATAAAAAAGTCATTTTGTTTCATAAATGTTTTATTATTTGTACTGTGGTTACATTTAGGTGTGTTTATTTAACCTTCCAGCGGGCGCGCTTACGCAAATTTTACGACAAATCGTGCATCGTATTACATATATATATCGTGTTATTTTACAAAAATAAATGCAACTTTTATTTATATTATCTGCATTTATTAACCTAATAGTATACAAAGATTTTATAAATAAAATTGCACTTAAATATATGAAATAACGATATAAATATGTAATACGATGCACAATTCAAGTATCTCTTGCAAACGCGTGCCCGTTGTAAGGTTAATAATACTACTGATTATTGAAAAGAATTTATAATGTCTTTCACTGCTGCTCTTCTTGAATTACTCCCCAACCTCTATATTTTGTAAATATTGAAGCAGACATTGCAAATTTACATTTTTGTTTTCTCCTGCATTAGCAGATTCCACATGAACCCGCTAATGATAAATGTGTTTAACAATTTTAATGAAAAGACAGTGAATAATTGCAAACTTAATTCATTTAACGTAGTCTTGATTAAGATCTCTTATGTGCTTATTTTTTTCATCAGAAACTAAAAAAGAAAATGCAATCTCATCATTAGCTAGCATACAGAATAGAGCAGAAAAAAAGTTTTATGAGAGCTTTTTTTTAAAAAAATTTCACTGGAGGGAATACTTATACTATTACTGAAATTGAAAGGAAATTTAATAATGTATTATGAAATAGGTTAAGAAGTGGGAAAAAATATTTAAAATAAGCTTGCGCAAGTTGAGTTTTCTTTTCATTTTCTATGAAGATTTATTTTGAAAGCATGCAGGAAATCTAATCCTGGATTTAAATTTAGTTAATACTGTGAAATCTTTTTGTTAGTTTGCTTTTACCTGCACTTCATAACTTATTAAAAGTAATAATTGACTGTAGTTCCCTATTTTCATCACTCATGGGAAAAATGAGTAAAAAAATGCACTATGCTTACCAAAAGCAGCATAAAATAAGAATCTCTGCAAATTAATTTCAGCAAAAATTTGGTTCTACTAAATCAGTGATGGCGAACCTTTTTGAGAAGTGGGTCAAATTTTGTTCATTATTTTTTTAATACTCGCCCATGGGTCACTAAGTCAGTGGCATCGCTTGGAAGGGGGGTGTGGTGGTTAAAAGGGTGCCAATAATTTGGAAACACAGAAAATTTGTTAATTTTTCATTTTCAAAATTTGCTTATTTTCAGATAGTCTCTTAATATTAGGTATTTATTAGTTTAACGTATTTCGCACTCAATTCATCTCCACGTTTATTTCTGTTGGTAGATTTTACAGAATTCATTAAGAAAAACAATGTTTTCAAACGAATGTGGACTCAAACTTCGTTAAAAGAGCATTAGCAAGTTTCTTCATTGATATAAAATTGTTTGGTAAAAAATATATCTAATACTAACAAAGATGTATGTGTGTTGGCTGTGTACAGAACAGACCGTAGAACGTAGAGCTACCAAATTTGGCACAGATAAGCTTTGGATGCTGAAGATATGCACCTCAGAGTCGTTTTTTAATTTTTTATTCAAATTTTAATTATTTAAAAATTAAGCCAAATTTCGATGTATTTGGCCTTTTTTCCGTCAATAACTTCCGAAAGAATTATTGCACGAAAATTATTTTTATACCAATTTAAAGTGCAAACAATTATCTTTCCAATGATATTAGTATGAGTACTGTGCGATAACTAATTTCAATTTTACAAGGTTTTTAATTGTCATTAACTGCGGTCAAGGAGACCGTTTCTCTTTTCGACCGAACGGGGGAGACTGAAGGTAGGGAGGAAGGGCAGGGAGTAAACAGGTTATAGAGGATACACGAAAAGTTCGGAGAAGGGAAAATTTCGTAGTTCACTTTTTTTCCGAACATTTTTGGTTTTATTGAATTATGGATAGCAAATTTCGACATTTTAACAAAAATTTCAAATTTTAAATGTATTGGTACATAAAACACTTTCTGCGAGATTTTATCAAATTTTTAGTATTGATTCTAATTATATGCCGAACCAATATTTCAACAAACTCTCTTAGAATTCACAAATAGAACGGAACAGAATATGGAACATTACATTTAAAAAAAATTAAATAGTTTTTTGCTCAAATAAATATTTTCTGATATCACACGTAATTATATTTCAAATAATCTCTAATATTTGCTTGAATTACAGGATTATTGCTTTTTTTAATTTCAAATAATACCTTATTTTATTTTTATTGAAATACCAGATTTGAAATTACATTAATTATTAATTATAACATATTTACTTGAAATTAAAATGCATTTCAAATTGCTTCAATAATGTTACAAGAAGTTCAAAGTAATATTTGAAAAGTGGCAGTGGATAATTCCATTCATTTAAATTCTGTCAAAATTAGATTTCATTTACCTGCTGACAAACTTTGAAGATTTACTTGATGTAACTGAAAATGATCTATCTATTATTTTATTTTGGATGCATTTGAATTTCATTTTTGTTTTTGGAGCTATTTCATCTAAAAGGCATTTAAAAATTCAAGATTTTAAACATTTCACTTGGTTTATAGTAGTCATTTGTTGAAATCTTCAGTTTTCATCTTTCAAGCCAACAGTTTATTATGATCAGAAACTTCAATTGTAAATTACTTCATTGAATAGCTTTAGTTCTAAATTATTAATGTAAAATGTAAAAATAATAATTAATTAAATTAGCTTTAGTTCTAAATTATTAATGTAAAATGTAAAAATAATAATTAATTAAAACAACTTGCTAATTTCAAATTTTACTGATATAACTGAATCATTTTAACTAATAAGTAAGGCGAACCACCTGGTCGCCGTAGGCGGCTAGTATTTTATAAATTCGACAGATAATTGTACTTTATTTTTTTAATATTTTCAATTGTCTGTTCTCTCTTTTATGATGTAAAAAACAAGTTTGTAAAAATCAATTCGTGGGTCATTTGAAAAGCTTTTGTGGGTCATAGGTTCGCTACCACTGCACTAAATAATGTGGTGTAAAATTAAAATTTAAATAGAAATTTTAACAAAAATGTATATTTATCAAAAAAAAAATTGTGAATCGTAGCAATTTTTTTTTTTTTTTCACTCCTTTTTTTTTTATACGTCTCTAATTTAAATGTTCATTTTTGCTGTGTTTCCAAAGAAAATCAGTTTAAAATCAAATAGTTATTATTACTTAAAACTTTTAATCATCTATAGAATGTACCTTTAAATAATTAACTATATTAAAGAATTAATATAGTGAAAAAAATTATTAAACAGGGCTCTGGTTGAATCTGGATGGGTTGTTAAATTTTAATTCTTTTAAGGTGATTTTTTTAATTTTTATTTTATTTTAACTAATAAGATTGAAGCATTTAACTAGTATTTAATGTTCTAAAAGGAAAAGAAATAATTGCCTTTATCTATTAACATATGTTACAAAAATAATATCTTTATCCTTACATTTCTATATGTAAGTGAAAAGAAAGAATGAAAATGAAATTAAAGAACGGATTTCAGTAAGATATTTGTTTTCATGACACTATTTTTTCTCATTTATTTTTATAAATAAGCATAATAGCTTTAGAGAATTTCGATCTTTGAACACTGCAGGTTCACATATTAATTATCCTAAGTTTAATAGAAAGGTTTCTGCAAGAAAACGATGACCCCATTCAGTCGCCATGTTTGTTTCTTAATTTCCCTCACTTCCAAGAAAATCATTTAAAAGGCCACCGCAAGCAATTCAAAGCTGGAATTTTTTTTCTTGCATTATTCGCAGTTAATAGTATCTGGAGCAGTTTTTCATAATGTAATAGATTTTCAAAGGTACACTGGGTAATTATAACCATATATCTTAAAATTCTGTACTCACAGTATTTAATTTAAAAATAGATATCAGATTACTTGTACTTTTATAATATAAGTAATTTGACCTTTTTAATATAAGGAGCAAAATATAAAACATGTTGGTTTCTCCATCTTGTAATTGTAGATCTTGTTTAATTTACATTTCGTTTGAAAAATTTGTTATGGGAAGAAAGGTGTAGTTGGAATCCCTAGTTCCGGATTCCCCCTCAAACAATGTTTTTAAGCATTGGACATATATTTTCAAAAATCTGAATTTCTTAAGTTTAGGAAAATTAAAAAGTTTTTTGTCAGTAAAAACCATCGAATGAGACAGAGTTAGTAGACTTGATATCTTAAATTCGCCTCACTGTTTTATTAAAGTACAATCAGTTTTGTTGATTACATAGTTACTGTTATAAAACATATTAAATTCTCTTGAATTAGCCTGTATATTAAAATACTGAAACGGTTTGCCATTTACAATCATCTATTTGTTATTGTTATTGTCTCTATTTCCAGTTTTCATGAATTTTATATTCATGATTAAATTTTTCCCATTAAAATATTCAAGTAATTACAAAACATAAAGGAAATAAAGATTTGATTTTAAATTTTAACTTTTCTTCAAAGTATAAAAGTTTGTTAAACTTACGTGCTAAATAAAAAATAAATAAATCTAAAATTATAAAATACATGAAAAGCAGTAAGGTCTTTTTTTTTGTCGTATATGAAATGGTAAAGCTGCAAGAATTGTTCTTAAAATTAATTAAATATTATATATGAATCAGTAATCCCATAAAACAAATCAAAACAATTATTTTCAAAGAATTATTTATTTTCAATAATTTTATTACAATTATATGATTTATTGGCATAGCAGATTGTTAATTTTGCATGCATACCATATTGCCCCACTTGTAACACAATATTTTATTTCCTTCTGAAATCAAAGATTAGCGGTATTTTCTTTAAACACATTGTTTAAATTACAGGAGCAATGTTCTTTAAATCTTTTTTTTTTTTTTGAAAACTTTACATTCTCCTCTAAATAAAGTAATTTCCTACAATATGCGTAAAGAAATATGGAGGTCCCGGGAATTCCATTTTTTCTAAAAACTGTGTATAATCTTTATTTTCATCTGCCAATAGCTAGTGGTATAGGTGCATTCACACAACATCCTTTTCCTTTTGTTGTTGGACAGCAAACTTCTATAGCAGTTGGAAAACAGTTACATTGGGAATGACCGGAACATGGCCGTTGGTTTACGCTGCATGAAGTTTGAGGACAGCGTATTCCTGAAAAACAAATTTTTAATACTACATTGGAATTTTTGATATTTCTTATTTTGATTGTTTTACAATAGTAATTTTTCTCGCCGAGTAATGTTTTTTTCCAATTATCGAATTTTTTACTTTCTCGTATACGAAGTATACGTATACAAAAAGAAAGTATTGTAATCGTCAAAAAATTTTAACTCCAGATTTTGATGAATCTCCACGTTTTAGACCTCCCTGAGTCCGAAAAACACAATTTTGGAATTATGCCTGTCTGTCTGTGAACAAGATAACTCGAAAACTATTAGAGCTACAGGGATGGAATTTGATATGTGATCTTTATTTCCAACTGTTAATAGATATTAAAAACTCCACCGAGGATCTCAGTATTTTGTTTTTCCTTCTACTGATCCCTATTATAATATCGTTAGAGTAAAATCAAATTTAATCGATGCTTCAGTGGCGTAGGGACCGGGGGCCAGGAGGAGTATAGATGCCCCTTGCGTCCTGGACGCCCTGGCGCCATTTAAGCGATGATGACAACTTAGATAAAATAATAATAATATTTTCCGAGCCTCAATGCGTTATGGCACTTTTTAAAGTCAAATATGATTAAGAGTCGAAAAATAACATGCCTCGGGCACCGTTTCCAAAAGATAAGTCACTGATAACGACGGGAGGGGGGCGAAAAAATATTATTGTGTCCTGGGCGCCACTGATCCTCGCTACGCCACTGCGATGCTTAATTTTCTTTTCGGCAAGGAAAGTGATCAAATTATTAATTAATTCTGTTCTAAAATTTTCGATCCCTTACCATTTTTGGGAAGTAGTATTATCAGTATCATACTGAGTATTTCATGTTTGACGTTGATAAATGCAGTGCAATTTAGCTAATTCGAAGCGAATGGCACCACAATCAAAATTCGATTTATACAAAAATTTGGATTAAGAAAAACTAGGTCTAAAAATTAATACAGCCAGAGGAAGTGACAGTTTTTAAACTAAAAATGGCAGTAATGATATATTTTCAATATGTTTTAAAACCTAATTAACAAATACGCAGTTAGTAATTTTAATGAATAAAGTAATAAGAATTATAATGACAATTTTTTAAATAATTTAACAAATTTCAATAAGCAAGTAGTTTTAGTAAAAAAAAAAAAGCGTATACGCGCGCGGCATTTTGAGCACAACAGTTGTACAATAAAACTCCAAAATAATGAGCAAAATTCACGTCTAACGTGCTTAAAGTTTTCAAAAATTGATAAAAAAATTATTGGTTTTTTGATTGAATACATTGTACAGCAGTAAAGTCTTCGAGATACTTAAAGGCCTTAAAAATTATTTCCATACTATCACCGAGGACAAATGAAACGGGCGTATTTAACTAACGTAAACAATTCAACGTAAAATTCGTACGTAGCATGACAGATACAATGGCAAGTAGGATGCCGTATCAACAACAAATCTTTGGAGCAACTTAAATGTTCAAAGGATTAGCTGTTCTAACCGATTTATGTGCTACATGATATTTTGATACAACTGTGCTGTTGTGAATTTGAATTCCATTAAAACTGAGTTGTATTCTTTATCTGGTATATCGTTTTCTTTTACTTGATTCATTGGCAATGAAACCAATGGTCGATCTTTCCGTTTGAGACCCCACGTTCTATTGCAAAATTTGTTTTTCTTGACAAGTACAATCACCCACTATAAATTTGTCAGTGGAGTTCCGAATCACCCAGTATTTTTCTTTCCCAACAGTCCGAATTCCAGAATAATCATAAAGACGTTTATTATTTCGGTAATTGTTTTTCACTGACTCTTCAAGTATTTGATTAGAATCTAAAATAAGCGTATTAACAGTTGTTGAAAGTGAGGAACTGCTGTCGGAAAGATAATGGTTCTTGAAATGTAAAGAATTTGGGTAAGCTGTCCAGCTATTAAATGAATTTTCCTAAAATCTTTACCAATTAGATATTAAGACGAATTTTCTGACCAAAATAGTTAAACATATTTTTGCTAAATGTGAATAAATGATATTTCACAGTGTGCCAGTGGCTTAGCGACGTGGGGTATGCCCCGAGATGCCCCTAGCTCCAGTCTTAGGGGGCGCCATGGAGACATAACGTTAGTGCATTTATGACACTTTTTAAAGCCAAACAAGAAGAGGAAGTGAAAAAATAATACCATGCCCAGGATCACTTACCCTTGCTAAGCCACTGCAGACTGCACAGCATTTACACTGAAGAGCCAGAAAAACTGGTACAGACGTTCGAATGCAAATAACGGAGATATGCAACCCATCAGCCTAAAGCGATGCTGTCGGCAGCGCATATATAAGACAACAGGTATCTGACAAAGCTGTTGGATCGGTTCCTACTGCTATAATGGCAGGTTATCAAGATTTAAGTAACTTTGAACGGGGCCTTATAGTCGGCGCACGAGAGATGGGACATAGCATCTCCGAGGTAGTGATGAAATTTGGATATTCGCATACAACCATTTTAAGAGTGTACCATGAAGATCGGGTATCCGGTAAAACATCAAATCTCCGACATCTGCGCGACCAGAAAAAGACCTTGAAAGAACGGGACCGTCGATGACTGACGAGAAACCTTAAACGAGTTAGACGTGCAACATTTCCTCAAATTGCTGCAGATTTCAATGCTGGGGCATTAAGAAATGTCAGAGTGCGAACTGTTGAACGGACCATCATTGATATGGGCTTTCGGAACCGATGTCCCACTCGTGTACCGTTGTTGACTGTACGGCACACAGCTTTACGCCTCGCCTGGGCCCGCCAACGCCGCCATTCAACTGTTGATGACTGGAAATAAGCTGCCTGGTCTGACGAGTCTCGTTTCCAATTGTATCGGGTGGATGGACATGTACTGGTATGGAGACAACCTCATGAATCCATGGACCCAACATGTCAACAGGGAACTGTTTAATCTGGTAGAGCCTCTGTGGTGGTATGGAGCGTTTGCAGTTGGCTTGATATGTGACCTCTGCTACGTCTAGAGACGACTCTGGCAGGGACAGGTGTGTAAACAACCTGTCCTATCACCTACACCCATTTATGTCCATTATACATTCCGACGAATTTGGACAATTCCAGCAGGACAGTGCGACACCCCACACGTCAAGAGTCGCTACCAAGTGGCTCCAGGAACACTCTTCTGACTTTAGACACTTCCGTTGTCCACCTAAATCCCCAGACATGAACATTATTGAACCTATATGGATTGCCTTGCAATGTGCTGTTCAGAAGAGATCTCCACCACCTGTCAGTCCTATGGATTTGCGGACTGCCCTGCAGAATTCATGATGTGAAAAACCTCCAGGATACCTTCAGACATTAGTCGATACCATGCCACGTCGTGTTGCATCACTTCTGTGTGCTCGTGTTGACCCTAAACGATATTAGACAGGTGTACCAGTTTTTCTGGCTCTTCAGTGTAGGTTATCAATGCATAAGTATGTTCTTCTTTCTGTTATAATGTCACCCACATCATTCCATGCACTTTTAATAGGTCCATGGAGAAGAGTGGCGTTAGAGTTTGCCCGACGGGGGTTGCACGGTCTCCCCGACAGGGGGGAACGACCTACTGTACGAGGGGACGAATGTAATGAAATTGGTCTCAAATTTTCGCCAGATCTTTATTTATCAACTAGTTGAATACCCCATACAAAAATTTTCCCCGACGGGGGGCACAACATCCCCGATAGGGGGGCCCTGGCTCCCCGGTCCCCCCACTGGCGCCACCCCTGTCCATGGAAGCAAATCAAAGCAGATTTCAATCAGTTTTGTTAATACTGGATATTTCTGTTTTCTATCTTCTTCCTAAAAATTTAAAGACTATTTTGCAAAGTTTTTTTCTAAGCACTTTAAAAAAAGAAATCTCCAAGGTTTTTTAAACAGTTCTCCTCATTTAGATCTCTGATCAGGGTAAGGAAGTTATTTTAGAGCGTGAAGCCTCTAAAATAATTGCAGTGGTGTATTGAGGATAAGTGGCGCCTGGGGCATAATTTGATTTTTTTTTCCCTCGCCCCACCTGTCATTAGTGGCTTAGCAAATGTAAACGGTGTCCGGAGAAGGTATTTTTTGCCTCTTCATTATATTTGGCTTGAAAAATCGGCATAAATGCAGTAACGCTTTTTCTTGCTGGAATCTATAGCCCTATACCCGTCGCTAAGTCACTGGATAATTGTTGTAGACTACATGCGAGCTTCTTATTCTAGATCAGAGTTCCTCATACTTTTTCCTTTCGCTACATCATTTTCTTCCTATAGATTTTTAGTGCCCCAAACAATTATAAAATTAAACACTATCAATTAATGTAAGGGAAGCAATACGATTTAAAATTGGATTTAATTATGCACTTAGGAACTATTTTGTTGATTTAAGAATCACTATCCTAAACTGTACCCAAAAGTCTGGAGTTTGTTATGGAAAACTGAATTGAATTCACAAGTTGCACAACAAATTACTTATAATGTGTTGATTAAGTGCGTGTAATGCAGTATTTAAATTGTTCTGTAATGTTTTACAGAAATAGTTGTAACTTAAAATGCGGCAAAAGGAGTTTGTTTCTAATTGTATAACTATAACCAATTATTATTCAGCAAATTTTAACGGAACTTTTCAAATCAAGATGATTTTCTTACCATTTTTTTTTTTTACAAATATTTAAGAATTAAGAAGAAAAAGATTCTTTGAGAGTTTTCCGGACCCTACCATTGTCCTACAAGACCTCACTTGCGGTCGTGACCCACAGTTTAAGAAACCTGATCTTAAACTGTTTGGATGATGATCTAGATGTTTGCTCTTTATCATAGACAAATTCTCACAATTTCCACGTGGAACATTTTACAAAACGAAACGAGATTTTCAGAAAAGAACTTACTGCTCTGAAGATTTACGCAAATCTGCTGAATACTCTCACTGAGTCTTGAAGGGATGAATGTTCCTGAACTAGTATTCACGTCTTTCAGTAGAGATGGAAACAATAACGCACAGCCGAGGAAGAACTTTCGATACATTCGATGCATATTTCTGCTCGCTTGAAAAATACGATAGCTTTTAACGGAGTGACGATAGAAAAGGATTGTTCTGCTTGTATTCTAAATTCAAGAGAGATAAAGTTACAACTCCACGTGCTGCTGGTTACGAAATAACGTTGTTCGGTTGATGTATTCGTTGAATTTAGTTGCAAACAAAATTGGTGTCAGTTTTCAGAAAGCACGCAAAATTTCTAGCGAAACATGCGAGTTAAGAGAAGCCATTGACCATGGTAATCTCTTAAAATAATTGTTCTTTGTAAATAAAATTTGAGTTTCGTATATTAATTCAGATTAATATTTGAATCTTTTCCCCTTACAAATGCGTGCTCAGAAAAGTTTAATTTATAAATATAAACAGAGTATGTGCACTACATGAAATATTAGTATCATAGAAGACTATTATGATAATGCTTTTATTAAGGTAACATGTTCCATTAATTAAAATTAGCACTCAAATGAGTTACTTTGTTTTTTCGTAAGGTAACGTGCAGAATATTGAGAGAATGATTTTATTAAGGTAACATATTCCATTAATTACACCCATTACGTAAATGAATAACATTGTTTTTTGTTAGGTAACATGCAGTGCAGGTGTAACTAGAAATACTGAGATGTAATTGTGAAAATGGCATTGTTTATTGAAATTTTGTGTGGAAATTCAACACTTAAAGATACAGCCATTTTCATTTCAGAAAGATAAGAATGTATTTCATTAATTGAAACTTATTATTATTATTTATTTTTATTTTTTGGTTACATATCAAATGCTGCTAATACAGTTTAAATGTATCTTGATACAGTGGAACTTAGTTAATTCGAACAAATTCAAAACCAAGTTTTTTCACCAAGTAAATTCAAAAACTTGAATAGCTAGAGGGATAAAATTTTGTACTCAGTTTTATCATCATAAATGTAGGTCCGTATATAATTTTGGGCCAAATCCATCAAAGGGTTGACTGTCTGTCTATATAATTTACTTTTGAAGGGAATCCATTATCTCCACGCGCATGCGTACTGGAAGCAATCTTCTGTGCTCGCGAAAGGAACAGAATTTCATTACGGAGTAGCGAATTACGTCAGTTTGTCCTTGAGCCTGTAAGAGCTCAAAATCGTTACGCATCTCTTTGAATTTGATTCTTTACCTAGATATTTTTCAATCACTATATTGAAAAACCTTCTGATAGTCATTGGATTCTGAGTAATAATAGGTTCGAATTTTTTTAGCCGCGCGTGGGAAGGAGAAACGGCACCTTTTTGGGGAAGTATACGAGAAAGTTTTGGGGAGAACACTCCCGCTGGTTATTCCTTAATAACCTTCTTAATCGTATTATTTATTTTAACAGCCTCTAAATTTTTTAAATATACCTAACTTTGTTTAGTTATTTGGTCGTAAACCAGCCTTCATTTAGTTTCTTTTGAGAAAAAAAATTGTAGTCTGCTTAAAATGAAATATAATAAAAATTAAACGGATAATGTAACTATTTTTAAAAGAATTGAATTACATAAAAAATTACTTTTAAGACTTTCTTTAAAAATCATAATAGTAATAGTAAAATTCCTTTCAATGATATATTTAATCTGTTAACTTATTTCTACTAGTTAAGAGAATGAAATCCAGGAAAGGATGAAATTTAGGTTGAATTAATTACAACCGACTTGGAATATAATACTCTTGTTTATTTAAAGATTAACGCGCATTAAAAATTAATTCTTTAAATTGGTTTTTAGCTTTTGAGTTATTCTTTTTTCCGATATCTTTTCATTAATTTTCAGTTGATTAAAAATACTTGCTCTTATACTTTCTGATGATTCAGAACTTTTTCTTTTCGTACATGTCATAATATGTCTTACTTTCGACCTTTCCCCCACTTCTTACATTACAAATCACCTATAAAAGCTTCACTTTTTACTTTCTCGTATACGAAGTATACAAAGAGAAAGTATTGTAATCGTCAAAAAATTCGAACTCGAGATTTTGACGAATCTCCACGTTTTAGACCTCCCTGATTCCGAAAAACACAATTTTGGAATTATGTCTGTCTGTGTGTCTCTGTATATCTGTGTGTGTGTCTGTGAACACGAAAACTCGAAAATTATTAGAGCCACGGGGATGAAATTTGGTATGTGGTCTTTAAACATAATTTGTAGGTTTCTATCAAATTTTGGACAAAATCCGTCAACGGGAAGTCTGTCTGTCTGGGGTCATGTGAACACTATAACTCAAAAACTTGCATAGCTAGATGGATAAAATTTGATACACAGTTTTATCGTCATGAATGTAGGTCCGTATAAAATTTTGGGCCAAATCCGTCAACGGGTTGACTGTCTGTCGGTCTGTATAATTTTACTTTTGAAGAGAATCCGTTATCTCCACGCGCATGCGTACTGGACGCAATCTTCTGTGCATGATAATCAGCAGCTCCTGCTTGGCGCTTTTTTCTTCCCTTTTGGCTCCTTGTTCTCCCTTTTGCCGAATTATGATCCTGCGCGGAATATTTTATTGCCGTTTGTTTTGTCGTTTCAACGTATGCTGGAGAAACTTGTTGCGTTCTGGGAATAAAGCAGATTAGAAATTTTTATCCGAGCGAGTTTGCGGGGAACTGACTTAATTTCGCTTATTTTATTTTTTTTTATCTCCACTGCGTTAGGAGTTTTAGCTTATTTTTTCCCCTATATGTGTAAGGAGTATACGAGAAGGTTTAGGGGAGAACACTCCCGCTGGTTTCTGAGTCAGAAGCTTTAACTTTAGCCCTAAGTTTAAACTTTCTAGAGGTACGTATACTTGAAATTGGCCTCATCAAATTTCAGTTTTCGTTTATCTCATTGCTCACAACTGATTTGTCGGATGTTTTTTATTATTATTATCATCATTATTTTTAAAGTACATCAGCTGCTCTAAAATGTGTTCTAATCTGAATATCTCACGTTTCAAATGCAACAAATAATTTAGAAAATAAATAAATAAATAACACACATTTATTACACTTTGGAATATTTCGTGTTTGCATATTGTTCGACTCAAACGAATTTTGTGAGCAAAATGTAAAAGTTTCTTATTTGGAAAGAAAACACCATATGAAGTTGCATATTTCTCCATGAATTTAAACTATTTTTTTTAAATTTTTTCCTGGATAGATTTGGGATTTTTTAAGAAAATGTGAGTTATTTTTACGAAAACACATGTAAGCAATGAGCGTATTAAGAATAACCATTGATGAAATTTGCAAATCATTATCAGCTTTTTGTGAAAAGGGGTGAGCCGAAATCCCCTTTCGTCTTCATCAATGTCTGTTCGGTCCCCTAAACGCCCTCGTGACCGAATCTTCACTGTAAAATGTGAGCTCAAGCCATTCATTACACAATCGAATTTCAAGTGCAGTCCCTCCAGTCTTTCCGGAGAAATTCGAAAAAATGTGTAAATCCGAAAGTGTCCGGATACTTTTGATCATATAGTGTATTTGTCGTACAAAGACGCAAATACGGATTACAATATCATTGTAAAAATTAGAGGTAATATGTACATACATTAGAAATGGAAAGACTGTAACATATAAACAGAAGTTTCTGCTTTTATTTAAGAATAAGGATCCAAATAATTCAGTTAAGATGATACTATTACCCAACACAACCATACATAGCGATTAAATAAAATAAAATGAAAATAGATTTAATTATGAATTACTCTGAACACATTACGAGTTTTAAAACAATCCAATACTGTTTTCTTTCATGTATAAAAAAAAACAGTAATTTCTTATTTCTGATTATAAATTAAAATTTAACAGCTTTTGAAGAATAAAATTCCGTAGAGTTAGAAATACAAACAATCATTTAGTATTTCAACAATAGTTTAAATAAAAGTTTGCAATTATCACATCCATTAAATATTTTCATAAAAATAGTTTAACAATGTTTTATTCTTATAAACTTTTGCATCTCAATTAAATTTTCGCCATTATTCTTTTTATTGGGCGAGCGCATCTGAAACATATTGATCACCATGGTGATCAAATAGTGTTTTCGGAATTTGTCCCTGGAAGGGTTCAAGGTCAATATCTGCCAAGAGTCTTCATTCCGCTTGTTTTGGTCTTGAGAGTAAGGTATCAGTCCTGATACTTTTTGATCACGCCTCGTATATGCTAAGGACGAATAGTGATTAAATCCCCCATAATCCTGTATGTATTTTGCACTGCACTGTCCTATTTCCATTACACAAACATTAGCAAGTGCACAACAAAAGAAAATTGCCTGTTATAATTTAAGTAACTATAAATTTAATAAAACTGTTCTTTAAAAACACACTTTTTATTAGCATACTGAAAAGTAGAAGGTGCTTTTAATTTATTTTCTAGTCTTTAAGTCATTATTAAAATATGAATTACGTGTTTATATGTTTCACAAACAAATAAATAAAAATATAAAAAAAATTAAAAAATTACAGGAGAAATTATAAAATAGATCATATTAAATATAATAATAATAATAATAAAATTAAATTAATAACAAAATTAAATGTTTTGATATTAAAATTAAATATAATAAATAATAATAATAAAATTAAATTAATAACAAAATTAAATGTTTTGATATTAAAATTAAATATAATAAATAATAATAAAATTATGAAATAAATTATATCAAATTATAAAATAAAAATTAATAAAAACATCATAAAATTAAATTTTAAAAATATAGATAATATATTGGAGGCGCAAAATTTTGCTTTGGCTTATGACGTATAAACATGCAGATTCGGCCTTGTATGGATTTTAAATTTTCCGCCATTTTTCACTTATATCTTTGGTGCCTACAAACATTTTGAAACGTTTTAAGTGGAAGTTTAATATGTCATGAAAATATTTAGTATTTAAACTTTAAAATTCAATTTAACGAAAGATGTTTCCCAGCTACTCGCATTTGGAAAAAATTGTGTACTTAGTTTTACTTACAGTAGATGGCGCTCCGAGGTTTAGCGCGAAATAACAGAAAAATTGCTCTGGTTCAAGAAACTTTTTAAAAAAAGTATTTCCAAGCTTTTCAGTTCAATAAAACTTTATATTTCAATAATAGAAAATTCACCTAATTATTAAATTTTGCTGGAAATATTAATAATTTATTGAATAATCTAATATCCTTTCTACCGCTTCATGTTTTGTTTCTGGATTTAAAAAACTTCTGCAATGTTTTTGCATATGTGTTTATACACAGACAGTGCAAATATTTTATTGGCTGCCCAGGGCTGTCTTACCCAATGGGATGATTGGGCTGTAGCCTAGGGGCGCCAATGTTCCAAAAGCATCCGCAAATTTACTGCACCGATTTTATTTTAATTTTGAACCAAAGAAATTATTTAATTATTATTTTAAATATGAAAAAGTTCCAATTTGTCAAACTATAAGACGTTAATTAGAGAACAGATGAGTTTTCTCTCTCTCTTTTTTCTGATCTTTAATTATTTTATTAGATAGGTATTTTCTTTATGCCACCGCCGCGCCGTTCAAATTCCCAGTTACGATTTTGATGGGACGCCAACTATCTTTAGCCCAGGGCGCTGAGATTTGTTAAGACGGCGCTGTCAGCTGGTTTCTAGTTTTTAGGGTTAAATATGTGAAATTTTGATGGAATTTATCACTATAAGCAATAAAATGTTTAACCGACTTATAAATTTTAGATTCTACGAAGTACTAAAAAATATGAGCAGAATTATAAAGCATCGTGAGTTTTAAAAATCTTTAATCACAAAAAATATAACATTTTTTAATTTACAGTGTTTGTTTTCCAAAGGCAGTGAAAAAAGTTGAAAAGTAAAGAGAAAATTTTGTGCGGAAAAAATAAAATAAAATGTCGTTAACTCCACATTAGCACGTGCAAGTGAAAATTATTGTGCTGAATTCATACAATCATGCCAGATCATCCAATTTCAAATACATATTAACACTTCAGAAGACAGAGGGAACCTTCTGTGATTATTACACAAATAAAGGTTTGAAATATTTTCAGTTGAAAAAAAAATAACCTGTTCTCTGCAGGGCCGTCTTAACAAATTTGAGCACCCTGGGCACCCTATCTGAACCGTAACTAGGAATTTCAGTGCCTATGTCCCAACAAAAACACCTACCTAATAAAATAATTGAGGAAAAAAGTCACCTGTTCTCTGCTGGGCCGTCTTAACAAATTTGAGAGGGCTAGAGTAACGTGGTGTGTATTTAAAGTGCAAGATCTACATGTTTATGTAACATTACAAAATAGATGCCTATCCAGTCATAAGTCTTAATCGCATTTTTATTTTTAGCTTATTGAAAGTTATAATTAAATACATGTTTTTGTTTCAAAATTAAAATAAAATTAATATAGTAAATTTTTAGGTGCTATTAGATTAACGGCGCCCCTGAAATACAAACCAATTAGTCCATTGGACAAGACGTCCCTTCATTTAACGGAAGGTCAGGCTATATTTATATCGAATTGAGGGCATTCTTAATCATCAGAGTTATTATTTACCGGATATAACGAAATTCCGGATTTTTTACTTTCTCAAATCCGGAATTTCCGGACATGTGAAAAGAAAAAGAAGTCATAAAATGCCTTATGAATCGTGAGACAAACAAAGACGTAAGATATCAAATAGACACTTGTCCTATGCAGAAACAGAAAAAAAAAATGATCCGATGAACCAACCATTGGACTAAAGCTTGCTGGAAAAAAGAAGATAATCAGAAGTCCCCAGTATTTAAAAAATCTGATTAAATCTGTTTGAACTTGCTTTAGTGGACCCACAGCTGGAAGTTCATTTAATTAATATAGTGAAACTTGGCTAATTCAAACTTCGTTAATTCGATTTTTTTTCTCTGGTCCCTTGAATTTTCTATTTACATAATGTTAAAATATCGTCTATAATTCGAAGTCAAAACTAAAAATTGTTTTCGTTTCTGAATTGTTTTCACTTGTTTAATCGCATTTTCAGTGAGTACATAATTTTTTAAGACTTTTAAATCACTCAAGGATTTCACTGTTGTACAATGTATTCAATAATCGTAAATAGTGTTCTGTGGTATTAAACCGACGATTTTTACTGATAGACTGGCGTTACATTGAATTCCCACAGTTTTCATATTGTTATTAACAAAATATTTTACAAATTTATTTATTATAGGTGGTGGTGAAAGAAAAATTTAAAAAAAATTACTTTACTTTAAGTAAAGTAATTAAGCGGGATCTCTTAATTTAGAGAAGACAATAATTAATTCTCTTTTGCTTAATCATTTTTTGGTTTGCTAAATTTTTTGTTGAAAAACGAATTTCATAGCTCTTTTACAGTTTTGCTAAATTTGCTAATGAACTATAATAATACATTCTTATAAACTTGCATTAAAATCAAAGAATTCATTCAACCTGACGTATGTGTATAAAATGGCATCTTTTTCAGTGCTTATTTTTTTAAAAAATTCATTGCTTCATTGCTTGAGTTTTTTCTACCTATCGACTTACAGAACAGGGAAGATAACTTTATTTATCCATCTGGAGAGCAGATAAAGAGAATTTTAAAAAGATTCAGCAAATTGAATAAAAAAATTTACTAAATCAAGATAAGAGACAGTGAGAAATGAGCAACATGCAAGGAAATTCGCTAAACAAAAACTTCTCGTTTTTTATAAATATATATTTTTCAGAAAGTTCGGAAAATTTTAAAAATTTAATTAAAGTAAGAAATCATCATTAATGGGCATATCAGAAGTTTGACTTTCTCTGATAATTCTAAGTGTTTTGAGATCTGCCCAAAATGTACTGCAGAACAGGCCACACCTGATCATATTCTTGCATGCCTGGGGCTTTCCAAACAGGATCTTGTTTCTAATCCTCTGTTGACTTTGAATTTCTTTAGGGTACACAGGCTCATGGACCTGATATAGCTCTG